>JXCR01082343.1:233315-247582 GCA_002079205.1 Phalaenopsis hybrid cultivar
CAAGGCCAAACAAGAGCTCCTAAAGCTAGGAAAAGAACTTTTAACACCTCAATGCAAGTCAAGGCTCAAGCCCCACAAAAATCAACATCCCATACTCTTGAAATGAAAACCGAATACCAACAAAAGCCCAAAGCCGAGCCCGACAACACTCAAACCCAGACTTCCATAAAGCATAAAGCTATAGCCATTTTAAGCTCAAAACCGTGACTCCAAATCAAGCCAAAGCCGAGCCCAGCAAGATTAAAACCAATCCCAGCAAGGCTAAACAAAACAAACACAGCTCCCCATTTAGAGCCAAACCAAGCCAAGCAGAGCTAAACAAAACCACAGCCAACGCCGACAATATTAAAATTCAGATTTTCATAAAAAAAAGTTCAAGCCAAAACCAAGCCTCCAAACCGAGGAATCACCTGCATATCTAAATATTCCAAGCATACAACGATTCCAACAGATTTTTGAGTAGGGGAGATGTCTCATGAAGAGTTAAGCCAAGCTCTCAAAACAAGATACAAAGCTTTCCAAATTAAATAAAATTTTCTCGTAGCATACATTTCAAACCCGGGAAAGCCACAGGAACTAAACTGAGACCCCACATATGTATAAGAAGTAAAGTGAACTCCCTAGAAATCATTTTAAGCAATAACCAGTCATAAGATGCCAAAGTCGAAACCCCAGCATGCTTGCAGGAGGAGCAAAAAAAATCATTTCAAAGTCATGCCTTAATTCCCTAAATGTTTCCAACATAAACATGATATGGCAAACAGAAAACATGCCATATCTCCACCATTCAAATCTAAATCCTAAATCATGCTCACATTTCATCTTTCACATGCTCTTAAAATGAATACCTAAAAAATGTATGAAAGTAAAGTGAACTAGCATGCCATATCATCCAACAGAGCCAAGTTCAAAGACTCGGCAGAGAGGAAAACCGAAAAGAAACAGAGCACCGAAGAAGAGGGGGGAAGAATGGTACCTCCTTAACGCCAATGTAAAAGCACTGCAACACAAGAATTTCACCTCAAAGAAACGCTATCACAGAAATTCTCTTCCCAAACTCCTCACAGCCAAAATTTCTACTCTCCTCTCAGAAAACTTTTCCAACAANTGAGTAAAGTAGTGCCAATATGGTCCCAAAAACTATTTTTATGGAGCCATTTCAGTCCCAAGAGTACATATAAAGTATCAAATTAATCCGCCGATTCTTTTAATATACTCTAAACTTAATCCCCATAGAGTAATATTCTAGCCCCCATTAAGAAAATGTGATGACTATTTGAAACTTCTATAAACTCTAGGACTCATTTTAACACTTTTCTCACGAAGAGGACATGCACACATACCACTCAATTCCTATACATTTACATAGATAACACTTAAATTTCAATTTTTACATGTATGTCACCTTAACCATACATGAGAAGGTGCATTTCATTTCTTTAAAGTAAAAATAGTGTCCTTTTTTTTTTTTTTGGGGTGAGATATCAAAGGTTTGGGTGGCATAAATGCAAAAAAAAAGGTATAATTTAAGTGTTGCATATGTAAATACATAGGAACTGGGTGGAATGTCTGCAAATGTCCCTGTTTAGACTGAAAAATAAATACCTGCAGCCTCAAGCTGTTTCTGAANAAAAATGTGATGACTAAATTGACACTTCTATAAATTCTAGGACTAAGGGATCATTTTAACACTTTTCTCACGAGGACATGCACGCATACTACTCAATTCCTATATATTTACATAGATAACACTTAAATTTCAATTTTTACATGTATGTCACCTTAACTATACATGAGAAGGTGCATTTCATTTCTTTAAAGTAAAAATGGTGTTTTTTTTTTTTTTGGGTGAGATATCAAAGGTTTGGGTGGCATAAATGCAAAAAAAAAAAGGTATAATTTAAGTGTTGCATATGTAAATACATAGGAATTGGGTGGAATGTCTGCAAATGTCCCTGTTTAGACTAAAAAATAAATACCTGCAGCCTCAAGCTGTTTCTGAAGTTCAAGTCCTACTACTTCATTCTCAGCCTGGAACAAGTTGGGAACTTCAAATCAGAAATAATTCTCTCTAAAACTAAAATATGATTTTTTTTGAGTCAGCGAAATATTCTCATCATTTATTAGTTCTGCTTTTGAATATGGCTAATTTCAGAGATGGCGTCAGTACTACACACCTGGAGCTCAGCTATTCTCTTCACCTGTGCCTCTTCGCCGCCTTCCAAAGGCAGGGCAGCAATAAGAGCATCAAACTGTAAATCACAAGCATTCCGATCTGTCAGATCTTCCATTTAATGACACATGTAAATGTTACAATAAAAATCTAACCAAATAAAAGGAAGATTTACATGCAGACCACACAATTCCTATATATTTACATAACGAAAGCCTAAATTTAAATTCTTACATACATACTACCTTACCTATGCATGCAAGTTTGTATTTCATTTTATAAAAGTTAAAAGTAATGATATTTTAAAATTTTTATGTGTTAGATATATAAAAACATCGGAATTTATATGTTATAAATGTCTAAAAAACAGCGAAAAAAAAAAAACAACTCCAAATAGTAAATTCTAAACAAGGGTTAAAAATGTTGGTTCGAGCTAATTGATGCTGGACTAGAATTGAAAATTCTGATTTAGGATTGTGAAAACAATCATCGGTTCTGAGCCGGCCTTTTACTTCGCCTAATAAGCCAAGCCTAACATGTTTAAAAAAAATGTAAATTTCTATTAATACAGCATGCATATTCCAAACAATAAAGTTGAAGATTTTCTTAGGTATTTATAGTTATATGACCAACTTTCTCTTTTTACAAATAGAACTATCTTTTTTTCGCCCTCAATGAGTTTAATGTCATGACCTTCAAATGAGAAGTCAAATTATATCAAATCTCTCCACCTATTTAGAGTGCCGGGAGAGCCAAAGGGAGTGCGACATGCGAGCTGGGCCAAATTAGACCGCCCTTGACCGGCCATATCCAGCAAACCGACCCAACATAGAGGGGGTGGGATACCTAAGAGAGCCCGACCGTGATTAAAACGCCCTAGTGGGATCCACATAGCCACTAATCACGTACAAGAGGAGGAAAATCAAAGAAGACTTTTGGGGAAAATTTTTGAAATAGGATCCTGGAGAGTATTTATGCAAGTTAATTGTCTAGAATTTGTTTTTATGTTTTATTTAGCTGCAGTTTTTCTTTTATCTTGGTATTCTTAACGGCATCTAGGATTTGTAGAGAGATGATCTACCTCTCAAAAAGTAGATCAATGGTGTATCTTATTTACTTTCATAGGCATTAGTAAAATCATGCCATATTTGAGTTCCTCCATCTCACTAATGCAATTTATTCGCAATTTGTTCGTTGTTTTTTGTTCTAGTTTGTATCAAAATGGTATCAGAACAAGATCTTAGAGTGATGACAACAAAGAAAGTGAATGTGTTGGAAGGAGAAGTATGGCAAATCAAATTAGGAATGGATGACAGGCTCGCCGTCATAGAGGATAAGTGTTCTTCCATAGAGAATAAATGGAGGATCGATTCGGGAGCATGGAGGAAATGATGAAGAGGCTCAAGAGCATGGAGGAAATGATGAAGAGGCCCTTGAAAATGCAATCCAAGTCCCCGCTGATGGTTCAAATTGCAAACCCTAACTAAGGATTAATCAGAGAATCATTGGACAAATCGAAAGAGGAGATCAAACGAAAGGGCGACGAGGGGGAAATCATCTATCACCAAGAGCATCCCCTTAGGACTTTGAAAAGAGGGTGGTGAAAACTTACGAGGGAGGGGGATGGATTAAAAATTGGAGGGGTGCTGCAAGAGGTACGGAGGAGCACGACGAAGGAAGGAGAGAAGCAGAAGGGGGTATGGCTATGACCAAAAGAGAGAGTTCCAACCTAGTCACGTGGTGGAAAACGTCAGAGGGAGAGGAAGTTGGGGTGGCGATGCTAGGGTAAGGAAACTGAAGATGTCGGAGGGAAAGATGCACATGAGTGGGTGTATCGGGTGGAGCGATACTTTGCAGTAAATGAGTTAACTGAAGAAGAGAAACTCATGGTGGATAATTTTGTTTGGAGGAAAAGGGGCTAGCATAGCTTCTGTGAATGTAGGTGAGGTAAAAGATACATTTGTGGGAATAGTTTGAGGATTGCTTGTCGAAGCGTTTTCAAGATTTCAAGAAAGGAGACTTACATGAGCAATTTTATACTCTTACTCAGAAGGGGACGGTCACAGGATACAAGGAGAAATTTGAGCTCTTGTCGGGGAGGCTGAGGGGGATTCTATAGCAATACTGGAGAGGAACTTCTTGAAGAGTCTAAAGCCCGACATCCGAGCAACTCTCCAGCTTTTGAGACTGAGGGGATTGAGGGAGATGATGTAGCTCGCCCAAATGATGGAAGACATGAAATAGGTGAAAAAGACGAACAAAAATAGCACCGCGGGGGGATTCTAAAAGAGTGCCTCAATGGCCATGACACCGAGGACTCAAACGGTATCGTTTTGGAAAAAGATGCCAAAGGAGAAGAATGTGGGTACTTATTCAAGGAGCAATTCAAGCGCTTCATTGAAACACAAGTGCAGGATAAAAGAGCGACAAGATTATGTTTTCGATGTAACGCAAATATGCCCCGGGGCACCGTTGCAAGGAGTGCGCTACAGGTCAGATGGTGAGAATTCAAAGGAAGACACTGTGGAGGAAGAGAAGCAGTTATACTTGGATGTTGCGGAGGTATCCCTCAATTCATTGGCGGGATTCACTCTTAATAACACTATGAAGGTGAGGGGATGAATCGGGGAGCAATCGATTATGGTTTTAGTGGATAGTGGAGCCACACAATTTCATCTCAAATCAAATCGTGGATTGGCTAGAGTTGGAACTGGTAGATACTATTAGCTCTGGTGTCATGATGGGGATAGGGAATGTGGAGAAAAGTCGGAAAATTTGCAAGGGAGTAGCTCTGAAACTACAGGGCTTATAGGTGTTAGAGGACTTCCTTCCCATGGACTTGCGTAGCACTGATGTGATTTTAGGGATGCAGTGGTTGTAAACAATAGGAGAGAAGGTGGATTGGAGATCCCTGACAAGTTGAAGGTGGATTGGAGATCCCTGACAAGTTGAAGGTGGAGGGTAGGAACTAGGAAGGTTGTGCTGAGGGGTGANAGAAAGCCTAAATTTAAATTCTTACATACATACTACCTTACCTATGCGTGCAAGAGTGTATTTCATTTTATAAAAGTTAAAGTAATGATATTTTAAAATTTTTATGTGTTAGATATATAAATACATGGGAATTGGTATGTTATAAATTTCTTAAAAAAAAAGGCGAACAGTAAATTCTAAACAAGGGTTAAAATGTTGTGTTCGAGCTAATTGATGCCGGACTAGAATTGAAAATTCTGATTTAGGATTGAGAAAACAACCATCGGTTCTGAGCCGGCCTTTTACTTCGCCTAATAGGCTAAGCCTAACATGTTCAAAAAAAAAATGTAAATTTTTATTAATACAGCATGGATATTCCAAACAATAAAGTTGAAGATTTTCTTAGGTATTTATAGTTAATATGACCAACTTTCTCTTCTTAGAAATAGAATTATCTTTTTTCCGCCCTCAATGAGTTTAATGTCATGACCTTCAAATGAGAAGTCAAATTATATCAAATCTCTCCACCTATTTAGAGTGACGGGAGAGCCAAAGGGAGTGCAAGATGCGAGCTGGGCCAAATTAGATCGCCCTTGACTGGCCATATCTAGCAAACCGGCCCAACATAGAGAGGTGGGATACCTAAGAGAGGCCGAGCATGATTAAAAACGTCCGGGTGGGATCCACATAGCCACTAATCACGTACAAGAGGAGGGAAATCAAAGAAGACTTTTGGGGAAAATTTTTGAAATAAGATCCTGGAGAGTATTTATGCAAGTTAATTGTCTAGAATTTGTTTTTAAGTTTTATTTAGCTGTAGTTTTTCTTTTATCTTGGCATTCCTAACGGCATCTAGGATTTGTAGAGAGATGATCTACCTCTCAAAAAAATCAATGGTGTATCTTATTTACTTTCATAGGCATTAGTAAAATCATATCATATTTGTGGGAATAGTTTGAGGATTGCTTGTCGGAGCATTTTCGAGATTTCAAGAAAGGAAACTTACATGAGCAATTCTATACTCTTACTCAGAAGGGGACGGTCACAGGATACAAGGAGAAATTCGAGCTCTTGTCGGGGCGGCTGAGGGGTATTCTATAGCAATACTGGAGAGCAACTTCTTGAAGAGTCAGAAGCCCGACATCTGAGCAACTCTCCAGCCTTTGAGACTGAGGTGATTGAGGGAGATGATGTAGCTCGCCCAAACGATGGAAGACATGAAATAGGTGAAAAAGACCAACAAAAACAGCGCCGCGGGGGGATTCTAAAAGAGTGCCTCGATGGCCATGACACCGAGGACTCAAACAGTATCATTTTGGAAAAAGATGCCAAAGGAGAAGAATGTGGGTACTTATTCCAGGAGCAATTCAAGCACTTCATTGAAGCACAAGTGCAGGATAAAAGAGCGACAAGATTATGTTTTCGATGTAACGCAACTATGCCCCGGGGCACCGTTGCAAGGAGTGCGCTACAGGTCAGATTGTGAGAATTCAAAAGAAGACACGGTGGAGGAAGAGAAGCAGTTATACTTGGATGTTGCGGAGGTACCCCTCAATTCATTGGCGGGATTCACTCTTAATAACACTATGAAGATGAGGGGATGAATCGGGGAGCAATCGATTATGGTGTTAGTGGATAGTGGAGCCACAAATTTCATCTCAAATCAAATCATGGATTGGCTAGAGTTGGAACTGGTAGATACTATTAGCTCTAGTGTCATGATGGGGATAGGGAATGTGGAGAAAAGTCGGGAAATTTGCAAAGGAGTAGCTTTGAGACTACAGGGCTTATAGGTGTTAGAGGACTTCCTATGGACTTGTGTAGCACTGATGTGATTTTAGGGATGAAGTGGTTGTAAACAATAGGGGAGAAGGTGGATTGGAGATCCCTGACAAGTTGAAGGTGGAGGGTAGGAACTAGGAAGGTTGTGCTGAGGGGTGATGCTAGCCTATGCAAAATCATGATTTTGCTCAAAAACATGGTCAAGGCGATACGGGGAGCAGGATTAGGCTATCTGGTAGAGTTGCAAAGCATGGAGGAGATTTGAGATCCCGAGTCAAAAGAGTTTCCCGAGGAAGCTCAGCAGCTCCTACAGCAGTAGAGCGAATTACGCTATCGAGGTAGCACTAGCATGTCTTTAAACCTAAAAGAGGATGTCCATACTATCAGTGCAGACTACAACAATATCTTCAGATTCAGATGATGAGATAGAAACCTTAATCCAACAGATGCTCAAAGCTGAAATTATTAGGCGAGTGTGAGCCCCTTTCCAAGTATATTCCTAATGGTGAAGAAAAAATATGGTAGCGAGAGATTTTACGTGGACCAACGAGTTTTGAACAAGAAGATTGNACGAAACGGGGAGCAGGATTAGGCTATCTAGTGGAGTTGAAAAGCATGGAGGAGATTCGAGATCCCGAGTCAGAAGAGTTTCCCGAGGAATTTCAGCAGCTCCTAGAGCAGTTTCCCGGTCAGCAGACGAGCGAATTACGCTATCGAGGTAGCACTAGCATGTCTTTAAACCTAAAAGAGGATGTCCATCCTATCAGTGCAAACTACACCAATATCTTCAGATTCAAATGATGAGATAGAAACCTTAATCCAAGAGATGCTCAAAGCTGAAATTATTAGGCCAGTGTGAGCCCCTTTTCAAGTATAGTCCTAATGGTGAAGAAAAAATATGGTAGCGAGAGATTTTACGTGGACCAACGAGTTTTGAACAAGAAGACTGTGTTGGATATGTTTTCTATCTTTGTGATTGAACAAGAAGAATGAGTTGGGATACCACTATATCAGGATGAATCTAGCGAATGCGCAAAAGACAAAGTTCGGGATACATGAAGGACATTGCGAGTTCTTGGTAATGTTGTTTGACCTCACCAATGCTCAGACCACATTTTAGTCCTTAATAAATAGTAGTTTTCAGTCTTAACTCGGAAATTCGTACTGGTCTTATTCGATGACATTCTGCTCTATAGTTAAATAGAGAGCATGTAGGACATCTGAGAGCAGTCCTAGAGACGTTGAGAGAGCACCATTTGTACGTTAATTTAAAGAAAGTTTACTTTGCACAGCTACAAGTGAAGTACCTAGGACATATGGTGACCTAGGTAGGAGTAGCAACAGACTCGTCCAAGATCAAGGCTATGATGGATTGACCTTTATTCATGAGTTTGGCGGAGTTGAGGGGATCACTAGGTCTCACCGACCAAAAATTTTTGAAAGGGTACAGCACAATAAAATGGCCACTGACGGAGCAGCTGAAAGATAATTTCAAGTGGGGGAAGCAGCAACACAGGCCTTCGAATATCTGAAGAGAGTCATGACTAATGTACCGGTATTAGCACTTCCAAGTTTCAGGTCATTTGTGGTTGAAACAGATGTGTTAGAGTACGGATTGGGAGCGGGAGCAGTACTCATACAGGACAAACAGTCAATTGCCTTCTTCAAGCAGGTGCTCACAGCTAGGACGAGGCTCAAGTCGGTGTACAAGTGAGAGTTTATGGCTATTGTCTTGTTCATTCATAAGTGGTGGACCTACTTGTGGGGACGAGACTTTCTCGTCAAGACAGATCAGAGATGCTTAAAGTATATTTTGGAGTAGAGGATGGTGACTAAGGAACATCAAAGGTGGCTATCCATGTTATTGGGATATGATTTTTGGATTCAGTACCGGACAGGATTTGAGAAGACACAAACGACATGTTAAGAAAGGTGGAGGAGCTCTAGCTGACAACCTTATAGGTAACCTTGGTCTTAGATTGGGAAGCCCTGAGAGCGAGTAAGATGAAGGGCTAAGAAATATACAGACAGAGTTGCTACAGGAACAGTCATCCAGAATTTGCATTGAGGGGGCAGCAACTACTGTAACAGGAACAGTTAGCATTGCCAAGGGCATTAGAGTACATCCCCAAACTATTGCAACAATTTTGTGACAGTGCAATTAGACAACACTCGACTATGGACAGAATTTTAATGGGTGGGATGCATAGAGACATAGAGAACATGGTGGCACGGCGAGATGTGTGCCAACGGCACAAATATTTGATCATGACACTAGGAGAGTTGGTAAACCCTTAGCTTTACTGGAGAAGGTTGAGAAGAAGTGATGATAGATTTTATAGAATGGCTACCACGATCAGAATATTTTATAGCGATCTTGGTAGCATTAAATTTCCTGAGCAAGTATTGTACATTTTAATACATTTATACAGCCCTACACTACGGACTCACTTGTTATGATTTCATATACAAGTGGTCCATTTGCACGGAGTGCTAGAATCTATTATATCAAACTGAGACAAGGTGTTCCTCAGTCAGTTCTGGAAGAAGTTGTTTATGTTAAAAGGAATAGTCCTTAAGAGAAGCACAATATATCATCCTCCGACCAATGGCCAGACAGAGGTGGTTAACAGGAGTGTGGAGACATCTGCATTGTTTTGTATCTGATACACCGAAGCTTTGGTCCAGATGAATTACCTGGGTCGAATATTGGTATAATACTTCATAACATACTGCGGCACATACCATCCCGTTCAAGATTCTGTATGGGTGAAATTCACCTCACCTGATACATTATGAGCATAGCACTACACCGATATTCAATGTCGACTAGTACATGGTGGAGAAGGACGAAATATTGGCAAAGCTCAAGGGCATCTATTAAAAGCACAATAGATCATCAAGAGGAAGGGGGTCGTAGATAGGAGAGAGATACAATTCAAACCCAAGGACATGGTTTACTTAAAGCTGGGGCTCTACCAACAAAAGTTATTGGCCACGCGAAAGAGTAAAAAACTTTCTCCAAGATATTTTAGACCTTATGAGATTATGACATGCATTGGGGTGGTGGCCTAACATTTAAAGCTACCTCGTCATCAACACTACATCAAGTCTTTCATGTTTCGCGGTGAGGAAAGCTATCAAAGACAAAACACCGTCTTCACTACCGCCGACACTGATAGATGACATGAAAGTGATTCTGAAACTTTTCGCACCGAGTGGCGTGAGAAAAAGAGGTACTGATTAAGTAGAACGATTTGTCATATTATGAAGAAACATGAGAGCCATACGAGAGTATCCAAAAGCAGTTTCCATCCTATACCTTGAGGATAAGGTGCGTCTTTCAGAGGGGAGTGTTGATGCGTTTGCGTCTATTCAAAGGGACTCGAGAGCCGACAAGAGCGAGAGAGGCGAGCCGGTTCAAATTGGACCAGTCTGGACTAGCCATACTAAGTCAACCCAATCAACGCCAGGCCGAGCTAGTCGGCCCAACATAAAGGGGTGGAATACCTAGGAGAGGCTGAGCACAATTTTAGCACCCGGGTGGGGTCCAAACAACCTCTAATCAGGTATGAGAGCAGAGGAATTAAGGGGGTTTTTGAAGGGGAAGTTTGAAAGAGGATCTTGTAAAGTATGCATAAGTGTTAATTGTCTGAGATTTGTTTTTATGTTTTGTTTGGCTACAGTATTTCTTTTATCTTGGTATTCGTAGTGGCGTCTAGGGTTTGTAGAAAGACGATCTACCTCTCAAACAGTAGATCAACATTGTATTTTATTTGTTTTCGTTGAAATTAGTAAAATCAACCCTCATTTAAGTTGTCACATCTCTCTATTGTAATTTATTCGTAGTTTGTTCTATGTTTTATTGTTCTGGTTCGCATCATTCTCTTTAGGAGCATTTACATACATACCACCCAATTCTTATGTATTTACATATTTAACAAATAATAGCTTTTGCATTTATACAACCGAAATATTTCATATCACATCAAAGAAACAATAATTAAACTTTTAAAAAGAGAAATACATCGCATATATGTAAAAATTAAAGTTTAGGTGTTAGATATGTAAATACATAACAATTAAGTCGTATGTATGTAGACCTTCCTTCCCTTTAATCCACTCAAACTAGTTTCATATAAGATAATTTGTCAAACAGTCGGATGTGCCAAAATATTCAAGGTGAATAATCCCACTTACATGATAAGGAAATTCTGATTTTCAACGTGTAGGCTTTGTTCGAGGCAACTTCTTTACTATTTTAATAATCGAATAAACAGGAAATAAAAAACGCTCCGTTCGAACAAGAAATTTCAATAGTTTTTCAAAACTTTGCCTTTGAAAATCTGCTTCTAGAAAAGCATAATAACTGTAGTTGGGAAGTAACTATTTACAGTAAAAACAAAACCTTAGTATGCAAATATCATTTCCCTAATGTTTCTTAGCATACCTTAAAATCAACAAAATAAATTTCCGATGTTTTAGTTTGGAAATTTGCGTGTTGACTCACAAGGCCTAGAATAAAGAAGATAAATGATCTGATGATAGTAAGACAAATCAATTTGCCAATAACCTGTGATAACAAGAAGGATCTTACAAATTCCCCCTATTAGCATCATTTTGAGTGCTAGCAAGCTTGCAATCTAAAGATCAATTTTCTCAAAGTCGGTGGTATATTTTCTAGAAAACTCCTTCAGAAAAATTTTATTCCCAAAGAATATTTGAGATGACCCAGAAATCCGATCAAAAAATACTTTTTGTGAATAGAGATTTATTTCATTAGCTCATTTTTTATCATGTCATGTAACTAGAATATCATTAACATAAACTGTCAGAGATTAAAGAAAATGTTTCAGAAAAAATAGTCATCTACTGATGCAAAGGCTTCTTAGAAAGAACTTTACAAAATTTATTGAACCACTTCATGAGCTTTCCTATACAACATAAATGGCTTTGTTGAGCAATCTCCTATGAACAATGCATCTCTATGGTTACACATGTACATAATTAATTAAATTGTCATAGAGGAAGCATTCATCATATCCATTTCCAGTAATAAATGTGATAGAAGACAAACAATAAAAAAATGCGTAGTTGAGGTTGGCAATTAGGGAGATGTCAGAGCAGCAGATCGCATGAATTTCAATAAAACTTTGGAAACCACTATTAATGAAGACATTTGGATAACAATATTTACATTTCAACCCATTCATATTGGAATGGTTTACTGCCAAAACGGGTAATCAAATCCTATTTATGTCGATTAAGCAAGATAGAGTCCTTTCAATCTATGGCCCATTTCAGACAAAATACTATAGTGCCTCTAGGTATGTCCTTCGAATTAAAAATGAAGAAAAATGCAACGAAAAACAAGATAATCCAAAGTAAAGAATATCAGAACTTTAGACACACACTTTAATAAATACACCCATATAGTTTTAGAATGCTTGTAGGAAAAAGTAATGAAGTACTTTAATCCTAAAAGGATAAGGACAAGACTTGGACCTTAAATAGGACAAGAATAGGACCTTTAAAATAAGAATGTACAAATCAAATCGGACACTATTAGAACTTGACATGGAGCATGATAAAAAAACACTGAATGATTTTAATCATAATTGTTGCATTTAAATAAATATGGAGAAGAGATAATAGCAAAATCTCAAGTCATTTTGGTAGAGGATGACCAAACAAAAATGCCACTAATACAAAGTAATGGAGGAAGAGAAGACAAAGGTGTCCGCCAATTCTATAATTTATACAATGATCCTAAAAAGTAAAATAAGAATGACAAAGTTACAGAGCAATTGTGAGTTCTACTTACATAATGAATGATNACCGTATCTATCCCAAGGGATAAACACAAGACTTGAGGATGAGGCTCGATCAAATAAATTAAGAAAACATATGACATCCGTTTGGGTCTGCGAAACCGTTTTATTTGCCGACAAGTTCCCCTATTTAATACAAATAATTAAATAGGGTTTATTTTAAGCTGTGTTCGGAAAAGCTTCCTATAAGGGCAAGCCCCTATAGTTAATTACATCTTAAATGGCCGAAGTCACCTAAGAAGACTCTCGATAAAAATCAGGGAATATCATCTTCAAAGAGGTCAAAAGGATAGGACTTTATAACGAAATCGGACAAAGAGGTGTGAAGGGGGAAAAGCTCAAATCTGAAACATTGTTAAGGAATCCAAATGAAGAGAAACTAGGGGAAGCCACAGATCCTGAGGTGAACCTCAGTAGGTTCTCAGTCTATCCTATGGTTTGGCTTCAGCTTTAAGAAGAAATTATTAAAGTGTTTCATCCTGTCAATTTTATTTAATTAGGGCTTATATTTGCGCGACAGGGTCACACAAATTGTCTGGAAGATATGAGGGTTTACATCGTATCTGACGACAACCTCGGAACCTAGAACGAGTTTAGGGCTCAAATCGTACGTCAGAGCTGTGCGAATGCCTAAAGAAAAGGTGGAGGATTTATGTTGCGTCAGGCGAACAACCTCGAAATCCTATGGATCATTATTTAATTTCTAGGAAAAGGGATGGTTTTGCTGGGGAAGACATGTTTTGCTGTTGAAGATGGTCGTGCTGCCCACTGCGTTAGCTCCAAGCTCCCCGACATGACGAGTTTGAGTTTTCTAGGGTGTCTAGTTATAATGTTAAATCAAACGGCCCTATGGTTATAGTCCTCTAAACATCCTATATGGAAATGAAACATGTTTGAAGTTATAAAAGTAAAGTGTGCAATGCAGGAACAAAGCAATAGAATGCACGTGGAACAGGAGTAGGCAAAAACAGGAGCAGTATAACATGTCATACAAGAAGAACAATAGCAAGTAGAAACAGGACAAGTGTAACATGCTTTACAGTACGGTAACAGGTAGAAACAGGAAAATTATAACATGCTATATAGGAAGAACAACAACAGGTAGAAACAGAAAAATTAAGTGTTGTAAAATGTGAAGCAAACATGTACACCCGTGAGATCCGATGTTCCTTAAGTGTAGCAAGCCTAAATACATCTCAAAAAGCAAAGTCTGGAAGAAAACGTCAACCAAGAAATTCGAGGAAAAGCGGAAAACTCGAGAAAATCAACGAAAGAGACGAGTGAAAGAAAATCCTCAAAACTCCTGGGAAAATCCCGAAAGAAAAGAAAAGTAACACGAGTGCCCCGTCCCAAAACTTCGATAAAACAAAAAGAAGATTAAGATGAGGGGGACCGCAAGCACTCGTGTGGGACTAGGCTCAACTATATTTATTCTCGAGGGTCCACGAAGGCTACTCGGTCACCCGAATGTATAGAACCCGTCACTCGTCTAGAAGTGTCTTGAACCT
>JXCR01082343.1:254213-269301 GCA_002079205.1 Phalaenopsis hybrid cultivar
TGTCCGCAAAATAGTAAATAATCTCCTTACACTCATTTTTTATCAAAACAAAGAAAATGATATGTTACATCAAATTTTCATACAAGTACTCCATACAGTCTTTTCTTAAACCTTTCTTAGCGCAGAGGATTTCAAAAGACGGCAACATCATTTTACAACATTAACCATGCGCACTTTTTTTGACATGTTGATTAGGGCTGAGACTTCCAAAGGTGCCATCTATGTAAAAAAGACATCAGGAGGCTCCCAAATTTCATCACAATAAATTTAAAAAAAAAACAATTACATTGAACCTATTGGTCCAAAAAATTAATTAAAATGAAAGTAAAAACAGAGAAATGAAAAAAATAAATGCTTTAGCTATTAAATGACTCATTTCAAAAGAACAAAATTAAACGCTCACATTAACGGGGCCTTTAAGGAAGGACATTTGCCTAAAATCATAGAATGACGACTTAAGCATTGATCCTAAGAGATCATCATACACCAGCAAAAATTAATCCCTGCGCATGATCAAATTCCAACTAATAGAAGGCAGCACACAATTAAAGCTAAGTATAGAACCATAAAACATGAAGAAGTTGAATAAACGAACAAGATACTCAAATTAAAGATTGATGACAAGGAAACTTCTCTCACCATTAAGCCTTCCATTTCCAAAGAAAACTTACCAAGTTAGGAAACATATCATGTAGAGATTACGTATCTTAAAATCCTTCAAAAACAAAAGCATAAGTAAAAGATTTTCAATGATGAAAATTTTCAAGAAAAAAGAAACAAATAACGATATGCATATCAAAATCATTAAGCTTATTTATTAACAAAAAAAGATGTTCAAACATTAAGCTTATACATTAACAAAAAGGAATTTCCATTACAAAATTCACTCTCATTAACATTTAGCTAATCCAAAACCCATACCCATTGCATATGCTTGAGGCTTTCCTAGCTTGAATTCAACCCTTTACATATTCCAACTTTTTTTATAACTCATTAAAATACATATTTTTTAGCATGAAAATATTAAACAGGGGCTAACTTTACACAGTATCCTTCACACCCAGGGTGATCAAACTAATTACAATGCAAAACAAATAAACATAACCTTAAGTGCTAAAAAATTTACTTATCTTAATTAAAAAAGATACTAGAAATTAAACAAATTTCAATCACCACTCCAACAAATATTAGACAGAAAGTGCATGAGAAAAAAAAAGTAGGAAAATCACAATCAGATGGAAAAATATGTTTAAAAAAATGCTTATTTATTATACCCAATTTAAGTATGGAATTGAAATCATCACTTCGTGGAGTTTAGAATTGCATTGATTTCTAATTAAATTTAAACAGATGATGGAATCCAAAAAACTCATAATTTTCAAATGTGTTTTAAATTCAAGAAACCAAACAAGCCCTAACAGAAGTAGAAGTTAGTCATCCTCATCTAAAAAGCAATATCAGTTCTTGCTATCACGCCCAATGACGACAAAATTTCAACCCAAATTTCAACCCACTTGTGTATCTAGTTAAGATATTTCTCCCAAATGACTTTAAAAAAAACATTCTTCAAAACTTTTTCCCATCATCATCATCAGCCCCATTAACTCCTATTGAGTTCTACGAGAGGCATTAAATGAACTTTCAAATGCATTTTGCACTTTCTAGCTATTTTACCTTAATTTGTCTCTTCTCATAGTTAATATAGTATTATGCATTGTCCCTTCATCATTTGCCCTCTATAATACTTGCATAACCCACCTTAGTCTATTTTTTACAAGTATATCTTCAACACAAATGCTACTCTCACTGACACTGTCAATATATTTGTGCTTGCTCAACATAAGCATCAAAAATATGCAATTTAAGGAAGTATTCCAAAGTTGTAGCCACCAAACTAACAACTGTTAATCATGCATTGTAAATAAATAAAAATTTTCCTGGTACATTCACGGAAAAACCAACATTACCAAAATCAATGTTTGAACTACAAAACCCATTATTCCATCAAAATTTATGAAACTTAAAAAATTCTCAAGAAAATGTACCCATTGAGCTAAGGAATTAGAAGGGAAAATATCTCATTCAAAAAAAGCAATAGGAAATAGATGAACTGCTCTCAAAAACCATTTTAACAAAGTTTCAAATAGAACACCTTTTAGTGTACCAATGAAACTTCAATTTGGAAAGTAGCTATAAATTTCTCAATTCTTAACCCAATAACATCAAAACTTGATTACCCATTCGGTTTTAGTGAAGTCATTGAAACTGTATACATCAATTAATCACACATTAATCAAATTGCTATCTACTAAATACTAAGCATGACTACTTGCCAGGGAATAAATATTTAACGGCCAAGTAGCAGTGAGTACTCTTAATTGACTATCATATTATCTTCAACTAAACGCAAACTGATAAATTAATCTGATTAGCTCACTTATTTTCAATAACATATGAGAAATAGGTTTTAATTATAATTATAAAGTGTTGACTATAGATAAATTGTTTCATAAGTCATAAATAAATTTAATTATCAATTATTTATAGTTATAACGCACGAATAAAAATATAATAATTAATTGAATGGCAGTCCATTGCATCCTAAGCTACTAATCATATCAAATTGTTGTCTATGCCTAAGCAGGTGATGAACATAATTAATTAGTCACATATTACAATTTAAGAATTCATACTATATGACTAAACTTCATATATTAATTATATTCACCAGCAAAAAAAAATACAGAGATGGAGGATGCCGACAAAAAGTAAAAATGATAGCAAAATTCAGTTTAGGCATTATTAACTTAGGGGCTGTTGGGTAGCAGGATTAAACCTAAATCCTACAGCATCTTAAATCCCCTTTCTCCNTCTAAATCCTAAAGCATCTTAAATCCCCTTTCTCCTCCGCTTTGCATAAATACCGGATTTAGTAAATCCCGTTGAAAGGCGGACTTACGGGATTATGCGGAACTGAAGCGCTCGATGGGTGGTGAGAGGAAGGAAGAGAAAGACTAGGGTTAGTGGGGTAGGAGCGGCGTGGAAATGGGACTTTTACGAGAGCTTCAGAGATCTTTGTACGTAATATTACATCAGCACGTAAAAACAACGTGCGTAGTCAATCAAAACACGCCACGACATCTCGCGCGGTAGAGTAAAAAAAACGGCGCAGTAACACGGAGNTGCGATCCGTTCGTTGTCTTCGCATCTAGCTCTAGTTGTGACAGTATCGCGAGGGTTTCGGACGCGACAGGAAAATGAAGTGGAAGGTAGCCGGGGTTTGCGGGCAGCATTAGAAGAACACAGGTTCGGGATTTGATATAAATTTATTTAATGATATTTTTTTTTTTTTTTTTTTTTTTTGGAAATTTANCATGGCCATGGGGGTGGAGCTTTTATAAAAATGGCTTAGGGTGGCTCTGTGGGACAATGTACAGGTGCAAAGTGTTGCCTATGTGGAGGGCAGAGAGGCTCTAAACTTCAAATAAGATGAGGTGGCCTCTGAGTTTGAATTGGGTTTTGATTTCTTGAGGGTGGCTCACGGTTTTGGCTCCTCCGGTGACTAGGCCAGTCGACAAGGCTACGTGAGGTGGCCAGGAGGTCAGGTGAGCCAGGGGAAAATCTGTCACAACAATTTATTTGGGCAGGTGTTTAGTTTTGGCAAAAATCTCTTAAGCTTAAGCAATTTTGGAAATAAATCCCTTGATTTGGCCATCCTTTATTCCATGGCTCATTTGGGTGGTTTCATGGGGTTTAACCTAGTCAATAAGGTCCAAAATTTGGTTGTGGTGGCTTTGCCTTGACCAAATTGGCTAGATTGGGTCAACTTTTGGTGAAGGGGTTCATGTAGGTCAATCTGGCTTAAAGTGGGTTTGGTTAGGCTATCCATGACTTCGAGCCCAATTGATTGATCAACATTGTGTAGATGATTTTAATGAACATTTTTGGTAAAGGATTGAAGTAATTTTGGTTCAATTGGAAGCTCAATTTGAAGGATTTTGAGATTTTGGTAAATTTGGGCATGTTGGACTAGACTTGGGCATAAGTTGAGCTAGGCTTGGAATTTTGCTCAATTGAATGGTCCAAATGATCAAAGGAGATGTTATAAAAATTTTTCTGAATGAATGAAGTGGAAATCTTGGGGCTAAGGCAATCAATTTGGTGGAATTTTGAGACATGGCCAATTTAGGGCAAAATTGGGGAATTTTTGGATTTAGGTTAAAATTAAATAAAATTAAGGCTTCACCAAGGTCAATTTAAGGTCAAGTTTGATGTGTAGGAGTGTTATGAAGAGTTTTCAACATAAATTGTGGCAAATTGAGTAGGCTATAGGTTCAATTTGGTGAGATTAATCATATGGCCAAAATTGGGTGTTTGATTTAGATCAAAATTGGGCTTAAAGCATGGGCCAATTGAGCTTTTATTTGGTTTAGATTGGTCATATGGAAGGTAAATATTAGTTTAGAATTGAAATTGGGGGAAATTGTGACCAAATTGATGGACATTTGATGTGAATCTGAGGAAAATTAGGCCTTTAAAGGCAAGTTGGGGGGTTTTGGTCAAAATGATCAAATTGGTTAAATTGGTCATGTGGTAATTGCAAAAATGAATTTGGGAATATTTGGAAGGTTTTGGGAATTTTTGGGATTTTTTGGAACTTTTGAAATTTTGGGCTTAGGATGGTAATTTTACATTTTTTGGTAAATTTGGGTAATTTAGATGTTTTCAAAAGATTTGAAATGATTTTTGAACAAATTTGGGTATTTTGGATAAATTTGAGAATTTTGGCCAAATTTAGCGTTTCAAGGGTACTTAGGTAATTTAGGGGAGTTTAGTGAAAAAAGGCTAAGTTGAGTATTTTTTGTAGAATTAGGGAACCAGCCATCATAAATGAGCTATGGACCAATGGAAACCCTATTTTGTTTCTCTATGTATTGGTCTTAGCTAAACCCTAGCCTAGGGCCAGTGGGTTTAGGGGACCATCTACATGAGTCTCCNTTAATATGGAACTAATATTAATCAAACAGAACCCTGCTTTGATGAATCTAGGGGATTAAAGGGAGGATCGTTGAGAGAAGCTGACTCCTTCTGTCCTAGGATCAAGGGTTGGATGAACTTCAACAAAAGAGGCTCTTTGGCCCTCAACCTCAGGTCACATTCCCTATCTAAAAGGGAGGAAGCTATTCAACCCTTTCTACAATCGTTGGCCGACCCAATGGAGTTGGAGAGCTCTAAAGAAAGTTTGGGAGGGGAGCATGAATCGATCAAAGAAGCAAAGCACCAACAAAAGGCAAGGCTCTGACTTCTGATTTTGACTACTTCCTTCCCTCACCTCCAAGAAATATGAAGGGAAATAAGGATCACTGGATTCCCTTGCAGAAGAAGCAACTGAAGGTCGTTATGAATTTGCATTCTAACTTTGAGTTAATAAACATTGAGAGGGATCGGTTCCGCCTAAACTCTACATTGGTTGAGTATGCTACAACCATTGCAGACATCAATTGGTCAACANATCCCCTCCTCATGCGCACCAAAAATCTTCCTCCAGCACTTTGTTGTCTTCCCCCATCGTTCTTCTTCTTCGGGGATCTTGCAGGTAATAATATGTTTTTTTTTTTCTTCTCCATTTTGTGGATAACAAACGATGATCCTTCCTTTACAGCTCCGAATCTTTTTTCCTCCCGCACTCCTGGCTTCCTTCGGCTTCTTCAGCGATTTCACAGGTATATGGTTTTTTTTTCTTTTTTTCTATTAATTTCATATTCCTTAATGTTTCGGATCCTTCTTCCTACCACATTCCTGACTCAAGGTTGTTTTCACTTATCTATCTCATTCCTTCGGAGGATCCATTTTTTATGATAATTGATTTGATGTTGTAGATGAAACCGTACAAACCATCGATTCTCTGCCTACAGATGTTGGGTAACTTTTTGTACCAGAGGCACCCATTGGACATTCTGCCCTTGCTCCAATTGAGGTGACATACCCTCTTCTGCTTCCTGTTGACATCCAGAAGGAAAGAGATGGTCTGTAGAGCTCCCATGAGTCATTGGTCCGACGTATGGACGAGACAGTGGATTCCTTCTCCCGAGCAGCGGGCCTTTAAAAGGTGAATGTCATATTGACGATAAAGGAAGAGTTGGTCATCCTCTACGCATATATCTTTATAACAAACTGGCAGAAGTCCGGGTGGCTAACTCAATCTCTCACGTTCGAGCGAAAGAATAGATAATTGAGAAATATAAGTTAGGGGGGGGGGCAGGTTTAATGAGTCAAGGTATAATGTTGCCTATGGTAGTCGATATCTAACCATAACTGAATTCTTAATTCTTATAAAATTTCAAAAATATTTCATCATTATGTGTCCTCAATTTTCATGTTGGTTTTATGTGTATATACATAGAGTTAAATAGAGAGTTAGTTACACTTTCATTTTTTCACTTTTTCTTCCCTTGCTCAGTTTCCTTAAGAGCTATACAACTTACAAATATTATCCTAAATTGTTTAGTTCAGTCAGGGCGAACAAGCGATCGACCCTATCTTCATTCAATATGAACATACTAGACAACACCTGTGTTTATGATACAAGTGTCGTGTTGCAATAAGTAAAGCCAGAAGTTTGAGCAATGTGTTATCTAAGGGACGACCCAATCTTCTTCTGAGACCAATTTTGGTGTGGGCTCTTACTGCCCTTTTATGTGGAAAATTGATCAATCCTCAACCATTATGGGGTTGCCCCAACCTAAATCAAGCTCGCGGTTGTAATAACTAACATAATTTACCTACACCCGATACAGATTTTATGGTCGAGGGAAATATTTTCACACATGATTTCTTTCGGAGTAGAGCTAGACAGATACGTGGTATTTGGTTCGATCATGAAATTCTACTTGATTGACTTAAAAAATAAGATAAAAGATTGGAAATTTTGATTTCTGAGGGGTTATTGTGAACATTTGAGGGTTTCCACTAGGTCGGTTGGTGGCCCATACAAAAAAGAGAAAAGGGAACCCCCCCCCCCCCNAATATTTATTTCTCTCTAATATTTGTTGGAGTGGTGATTAAAATTTTTTTGGAAATTTTGATTTCTGAGGGGTTATTGTGAACATTTGGGGGTTTCCAGTAGGTCGGTTGGTGGCCCATACAAAAAAGAGAAAAGGGCACCCCCCCAACTCAAAGCATTAGAATCGGTCATCTTGGGGAAGCAATTGTTAGTGTTCCAGTATACTGACCCAATAATAGTCAATCGGGTGTTGAATATGTACTAGTATGGTTTGATGAATCCAGAATCATGGTTTGTTTTAGACGAAGTTGATGGGAAGTGGCAACTTGACAAGGTTGCATAGCTTTTCAGGAAAGAGCCAATAAAGAGAAAGAGAATAAATGCCACTCCGCAAGGGGTGGCCAAAGAAATGGAAGAGGGTGACTTGACAGGTGATGCCATCCCACATTCAAAACTTATACACCCAGTCTCCAAAACTTCAATCGTTATTCAAAATAAGGCTAATATGGAACTAATATTAATCAAACAGAACCCTACTTTAATGAATCTAGGGGATTAAAGGGAGGATCATTGAGAGAAGCTGACTCCCTCTGTCCTAGGATCAAGGGTTGGATGAACTTCAACAAAAGAGGCTTTTTGGCCCTCAACCTCAGGTCACATTCCCCTATCTAAAAGGGAGGAAGTTATTCAACCCTTTCTGCAATCGTTGGCCGACCCAATGGAGTTGTAGAGCTCTGAAGAAAGTTTGGGAGGGGAGCATGAATCGATCAAAGAAGCAAAGCACCAACAAAAGGCAAGGCTCTGACTTCTGATTTTGACTACTTCCTTCCCTCACCTCCAAGAAATATGAAGGGAAATAAGGATCACTGGATTCCCTTGCAGAAGAAGCAACTGAAGGTTGTTATGAATTTGCATTCTAACTTTGAGTTAATAAACATTGAAAGGGATCGGTTCCGCCTAAACTCTACATTGGTTGAGTATGCTACAACCATTGCAGACATCAATTGGTCAACAGGTCTTGAAAAGCACTTGGACTACCTCCGCATTATTGAAGTATGCCATTTAGTCGACCACTTCTAACTAATCGGGTATATTTTGACACATCATATGACTTTGCTTTACTTAGCCATAAGAGATAAGGACATGAAAGCTGAGGCTAAAGCAAGGTTATTTAGGGAGCAGGCGAAAGCGACGACCATTAGGGCAGCTGAGGCTGAGGCTTAATTGAGGGATATAAAAGTGGAATTAGAAATAGTGTCTAAGTGGGTGTCTGTTGTTCATGAGAAAAATACCGAATTACCAAGCAGATGGCCACTATGAAGGCGACCAGAGAATTTCTTGATACCCAGGTCAAGTACTAAGTGGGTATCATAAGAACATTACAGTTGACTAGTTTGTTAGAGTGGGGATGGTCAACCCTGAGTATTCTAATATCAAAAAATTTAAAAAGCTTTTTTATGATCCTTCAGCATCTGAATACCAAGATGAGTCTGAGGGAGATAATGTGGCAGACGATGGATCATCCAACACACAACCCAACAACCCCATGTACATGACAATTTTTGTTTCTACGTGCAATGAATGATCAAATGAATGAAATATGCCTTTTTGGCCACTTTTACTTATAATTTTTGTTTACTTGAATCTTGATTTCGTTCTTCATACTTTGATTAATTTCTGATCTTCGTTTGGCTCAAGTTTTACTTTTGCCGCTTAAGGATTGAAGGTTAATTTCATTTGTGTGAGTAAGTCAGACAACATGGTGTCACTATCAGTTGTTCATGATTTCATTAGTTGTTAGGCCATTATGCATCAAATCAGTTTGTTTTGGATATCAACTCTTAGGTGGACCTAAATTTTTTGTTTAAACATGCTCAAAATTTTCATTTGGTCAATCTACACCTAGTAAGACGCTAATCGATCATAATTTTTCATAGTGGGTTCGTCGAAATCCTTTGCGGAGCTGTGTTGCTATTGAGCAGATAATGAATTCTAAAAATTGATTCTCAATACTTAAATAATTTTAAGTTTTGAGGCTATGAGATTGAGCATTAGAACACTTCTTTTGGTCTTCTTTTTAGGTACTATAGTTCTCCCAGTATCATCTCGTGTGAGTTTCATTGACATTTTAGTTTCCCAGGTGTTGTTTAAATTCGAAATTGTAATCGCACAATTAATTTTTTCTCAAAAATAGGAAAATGAAATAAAAGCTCATATGAAATTAAATTCATAAGTATGAGAGTCGTAAAACTACTTTTCAAGCATCGATGCAATGTAGTTCTTTTAAAGGAAAAAAATTCTTAGATCATCTCAGCTTCCGATTTTGTGAATCTTTTTTCTAGTGTATAACTTTAGCTTTTAAGCTCTAGGGGCAACTTGTTGATTGATGATGAACATAATGATATAGGTCTGATTGAACTTATCGACCGATTATCCCCATATAATTGAATCGGCTTTCTTCAGCACTAGATCACCTGGTGAAAATTCAATCTCTAAGATATTCTATTATACTACCAAGCAGTTCTTCTCTTTATCTCTTCTTGTCAGAGTGCTGCATTGTTTTGAACTTTCTCTAATAGATCGAGAGCAAACATCATTCCTTCACTATTCACTTCTTTTCAGTCGGTGAGATTGTATTTGATCGGCAACATGGCTTCTATTCCTTAAGAAATCATGTAAGTTGTTTTCCCGGTTGCCGATGATGGTGTGGTTTGGACAACCCATAAGACAAAGAGGAGTAAATCTACTCAATTACCTCTTGCCCTTTTGACCTTCTTCCTTAAAAGGTTTAAGATGATTTTGTTTCCAGCCTCCGTTTGTCCGTTACACAAATTTTAGGTTGATTCCTTCTTTTTGACATAAATATCTCACTCCATGATTTGTAAGCTAAGTTTCATTGTCAGTGATAAGTATCAGGGGTAAGTCATACTGATAAATAATGTTTATCCCAATAAAATTTTGAACTACTTTTGTCAGGATTCAAGATAGGGCGTTTTCTTCTATCCACTTTGAGAAATAATCCACGATGACTATGAGAAAATTTAACTGGCCTTTTGAGGGGGGAAACAAACTAGTGATATCAAGTTCCCAAATAGTGAATGGTCAGGGACTGACATCAGTTATAACTTTTGGGTCAGTTGATTTTGTAATGGGATGTAATTCTGACATTACTCGCATCTTCTAAAAACTCTTCCATGTCCTTCATGAGGATCATCCAAAACTAGCCTTGCTTCTAAACACGATGCGTCAAGGTTTTATCACTAAAATGACTACCACACTCACCAAAATGTACTTCTCGAAGGATTTATTCTACCTCAGTTTCCTTCACACATCTCAAATGAGGTGGTTGACCTTTAAAAATTTATGTGATTTAATGTTAAAGTGCCTTCTGAAAAATTTTAAAATTCAATTGGATTAAGGGTTTTAAAAATTTTAAAATGTTTGAGCTTTAATGTTATTTTAGAAGTTTAAAATGTTTAAAGCCTTATAAGCTATTTTATTCGATTTAAAGTGTTTTGGCATTTCCCTTTGGTTTAAGTTTTTAAGTTATTTTATTTGATTTAAAATGTTTTGGTATTTTTATTTGGTTTGAGTGTTCTTACATTTTATTTGATAAAGTGTTTTGATATTTTCTTTTAGTTTAAGTATTTAAACTTAAGTATCTTAATTGTTTAAATTTAAAGTGTTTTAAAGTATTTTGAAATTAATATTTTATTTATTATTTTAAAGTATTTAGAGATTTTAAGTTTATTTTTAAAAGTTTTTAAGTTATTCTCATAAAAAGATTTTGTGAATTATCTTTAAGAGGCTTTATTTTCCATTTTAAATCATTATATTTTGGTCTTAAAATTATTCTATTAGGCTTAAAATTTATATTAATTTCTTTTAAAAGGGTTTTAATTATTTTATTTAAGTTTTATATTTACTTTATTTCATCTTTTATTTTTAAATTATTTTAAATTTATTTTTAAATTGTTCTAAAATTCTTTTAAAAGATTTTAAGTTNAATTCTATTTAGGCTTAAAATTTATATTAATTTCTTTTAAAAGGGTTTTAATTATTTTATTTAAGTTTAATATTTACTTTATTCCATCTTTTATTTTTAAATTATTTTAAATTTATTTTTAAATTGTTCTAAAATTCTTTTAAAAGATTTTAAGTTCTATTTTTTATTTTTTATTTTTTTAAAATTCATTTTTAAACCATTTTAAAATTCATTTAAATGATTTTGTTTTTTTTAATTTTAAAATACATTTTTTTTAAATTTCATGTTTCATTTTAAAAGGTTTTAAAACTCATTTTGGGGGATTTTATGTTTCATTTTTANAATTTTTTTAAATTTCATTTTTAAACCATTTTAAAATTCATTTAAATGATTTTGTTTTTTTAAATTTTAAAATACATTTTTTTAAATTTCATGTTTCATTTTAAAAGGTTTTAAAACTCATTTTGGGGGATTTTATGTTTCATTTTTATTAAGTAATCACAAAGAGAACATACACACGAGAGATTTTCTTTCTCTTTTTTTTTTATTAAATTATTTGTTTTATTAATCATTCAGTTTCACATACAAAGACATAACAAAATAAATGGAAAAAAATTTTATGGGTTGACTACACATGAAGCATGCCAAACTTGGAGAAAACTTACATAAATTATACTACACACGATGCNATTAAATTATTTGTTTTATTTATCATTCAGTTTCACATACAAAGACATAAGAAAATAAATGGAAAAAAAATTTATGGGTTGACTACACATGAAGCATGCCAAACTTGGAGAAAACTTACATAAATTATACTACACACGATGCATATCAAGCATGGAGAAAATTTACATAAAGTAGACTACACATGATATATACCAAACATGGGAAAATTTTCCATAAAGTGGACTACACATAAAGCATACCAAGCATGTAGAAAATTTACATAAAGTAGACTGCACATGAGTATACTAAGCATGAAGAAAATTTACATAAAGTGGACTGGCATGAAACATACCAAGCATCGGGAAAACTTTTATGGATTAGACTACACATGAATAGATAGAACCAGATGGTGAACTCTACATCGTAAAAACTTAATGTATGGTAAACTATATATGTAATTTAAGTTAACTTTACATAGAATAGCAATGTGAGAGTGAATATTATAAATGCCTCCATGAAAGTGACTACATGGAGAAAAAAATGGAAAGTGTAGTACTAATAAAGGAAGAATAAGAAGAAGAAGAAGAAGAAGAAGAAGAAGAAGAAGAAGAAGAAGATAGTAGAATAAGATGGATGCAGTGTGTGGAGACAAAAGTAGAAGGAGAAAAATAGTAGAATAAGATGGAAGCGGCGTGTTGATGAAAAAAGTAGAAGGGGAATATATGATTAGAAGAAAGGGTTTGGGAAATAAAGTGGAACAAGAAGGAAGAGACTGAAGAAGATGAAAGTTCATAGAAAACTGTAGAAGGATATGTTAAATGAAGAAGATGAAAAAGAGGTGATAGAAGAAGTAAAAAATAAAATATAAGAATGAAAAGAAATAGACTGAGAGGGTAGAAGATGATAGGCAGGAAGAAGAAGAAAAGTGAGAGAATATAATACTTACAATGGAAGGCCAAAGATTATTAGAATGTAAGAGAGGAACAAGAGCATCCGAATAGAGTGGAAAATGACAAGAGGGAAGGATGAGAGACCGAGTGTTTTTGTCTAAAATTTTCAAAGGAGAAGAGCATGATCTTCTGACAGAGTGAGGACTCCTTTTAATTGTTAGAGTTAGAGTATTAGAGAGTAGGAGAAGTTGGGGGTTCAAAATCAGAGTAAGAAAAAGCAAAGTGAGGCATCAGTTGGGAGGCGAGCATGCAGCTAGTGGGAGGCGCTAGAGTGCTGCTCCTCAATTTGGAATGAGGGGAATGTGGTGCCTATTCACCACTTTAGGTGGTGCCAAGGTGTCTTGCCTCAATATGGAGCACTTGAGAGAAAAGGAGGAAGTGCATAAGTGCCACTGAGTGGCAAAGAGATGTACGGTGATACATTCTGCTACATCCAACTGCAAATATGCTTAGAAAGAAGGGGGATGGGGGTGCCTAAGCGCCATCTTGAGTGGCGTCAGGGTGTTTACGTGGCGCCGGTGTGCCNCGCCACTGAGTGGCAAAGAGATGTACGGTGATGCATTCTGCTACATCCAACTGATAATATGCTTAAAAAGAAGGGGGATGGGGGTGCCTAAGCGCCATCTTGAGTGGCGTCAGGGTGTTTACGTGGCGCCGGTATGCCACCTTTAGACACGAGTGTGCCAACTCTAAGTATGAATGTACCACCTTAAGACACATGTGTGCCTAGTGGTTATGGCTAAAATGACGACCTTAGCTCACCTAAAAGGGAGATTTTCAAAAATATGCAATCATTATTGGTTGAAGTGATTCTTATTTCATGAAAATTNGTGCCACCATTAGACACGAGTGTGCCAACTCCAAGTATGAATGTACCACCTTAAGACACATGTGTGCCTAGTGGTTATGGCTAAAATGACGACCCTATCTCACCTAAAAGGGAGATTTTCAAAAATATGCAATCATTATTGGTTGAAGTGATTCTTATTTCATGAAAATTTGGGTCAAAGTGTAGACCCCACCCAAGGAGAGAGAAAATTGATATTTTGATGAAAATTATGATGAGCTTAAAATTAGTCACTTCTGAAGTTTTGAGCTAAATTTGACGATATTTTGAGTTTGGAGTTGATTTGAATTTTTTTCGAAGTTAAAATCATAATTATCATCAAAATTATCATAATAATTGTCCAATTTATTGTGAGCTAAATATAACCTAAAATGAAATTCAATTTGGGCATGATAAGGCTCACTTAGAAATTTTTGATGATCCAAATGTATTCATGAAGTCAATTTTATAAACTTATGCTTCGATGACAAATTTTTATATGAGATTAATTCTAATGCATGAAGGCTCACCACATAAAATTTCACATAAAACGTTGTTTGATAGCCATCAAAACCTATTGCATGCGCTACTCATACCTTAATAATAAACTAAATGTAGCTTATATCGTGNCAAATTATCATAATAATTGTCCAATTTATTGTGTGTTGACCTCACTTATGGTTGAGGTCTAGAAAACTTCTTTAGTAGCCTAGGTCTAGCCATAGGACTTTCCTATTGACTAGTCTTAGAAAATTAGAAAAGGTACCCCCACCATTAGAAATTCAAAACTCTTCTTTTTACTCAACTTGAAATTCCACATAATGATCTTAACCTCTAGCATTTAGTAGATAAGATCATTATAAGAGAATTCAAGAAGAGACCCTATAGGATTACTTGGCTTTAGGATTAACCTTGGGTGTTGACTTGGAACTAGGGTACACCATATCTTCACAATACATTAATCCATGGTNAGAAATCAATGATTTCACACGCTTATTTGATAATCAAAATGATATGTAAATGATCTTGATAATGATCACTTAAAGTTCTAAATCAAAATTAATACACATGTTTGATACACTCTCTTAGGTCTTAAGGACTTAGTGGTAAACTTAAGTTGAAATCCACATGTTAAAAGAAGATTAGAAAAATCAATATAATTAAACTCTTATAAAACACCACAAGTCCAATTAGGACTAAAAATTTGGCTAAGTGTTCTCAATAACACTAATTTGCCCTCTAGAAGGTCTTCACCCACATAATTTTCAAATTAAAAAGACAAATGACATTTACCCTATTCTTAGGGATAATCAAGACATCAATATTCACTGAGCATCAGGATATTCAGGATGAATTATTAAGTAACATAATAAAGTTTAAATGAACCCAAGGCCTTTTACCAGACATTAAGAAGGTTGCACGGACCTGCTCCCTACTCTTAATCTGGTGAATACCTTAGGGATCTTTTAAATTTAATATATTTTACTTAATAATATTATCCTTAAGATTTAAGGACCCCCAAAATGCAAAATAGAGTTAGGAAAGTTTCCAAAACTTTACTTTTCCAGCTCTATATACACAAATGCTCTGACATGCATTTTGAGTTTCAGGTGGTGGAACGAGAAGACTCGCCAGGTACACTTTTACAGTTTTTA
>JXCR01082343.1:269788-316899 GCA_002079205.1 Phalaenopsis hybrid cultivar
CTCACCTAAAAGGGAGATTTTCAAAAATATGCAATCATTATTGGTTGAAGTGATTCTTATTTCATGAAAATTTGGGTCAAAGTGTAGACCCCACCCAAGGAGAGAGAAAATTGATATTTTGATGAAAATTATGATGAGCTTAAAATTAGTCACTTCTGAAGTTTTGAGCTAAATTTGACGATATTTTGAGTTTGGAGTTGATTTGAATTTTTTTCGAAGTTAAAATCATAATTATCATCAAAATTATCATAATAATTGTCCAATTTATTGTGAGCTAAATATAACCTAAAATGAAATTCAATTTGGGCATGATAAGGCTCACTTAGAAATTTTTGATGATCCAAATGTATTCATGAAGTCAATTTTATAAACTTATGCTTCGATGACAAATTTTTATATGAGATTAATTCTAATGCATGAAGGCTCACCACATAAAATTTCACATAAAACGTTGTTTGATAGCCATCAAAACCTATTGCATGCGCTACTCATACCTTAATAATAAACTAAATGTAGCTTATATCGTGATATTCCAAGCACTACACTGATCTGTAGGAAAAAAATATTAATTTTGAGGCATACAAATGATAATTTCAAAATATCCCCTCAACTAGTTGTGTGTCAATCCAATTTTTTGATTCGCTTGAAGTTAACTATGTTTTATTTTCATTTTATGTGAATTATTTCAAGTTTATTATAAAGATTTGAATTGAATGAAAAATTGACAAAAAATGAGGTCAACAACAATTTTAACTTATTTATTAATATTTACGAACAAGTTCATTTGTTAATTAATAAATTACTTGTTAAATGTACTACATTATACAATATATTATTTAAATAAAATTAATTATTTTGAACTTATTTAGTTATATATAAAATAACAATTTATTATAAGTTAATATCAATATGCATATAGTTTAGTATAATTTATTTACTTTTTCAAAGAAGAGTTTACCCGTATTTATTCATGTTTTTTTATTACAATAAAACTTATTTATAATGTATATATTATTTTATTTATTTTGTATATACTAGTTAGATGATAATTTGAAACTTATTCAATAGCTTGGGGCATATTTGACATAACTTTATTTTATTTTCTTTTTATATTTATTTTTTATGAGCTTATTTGGTTGATGTATTTTTTATATGTATTTATTTTTTATTTTTAAAATCAAAGCAAATTATTTTTAAAAATATTTAAAACATCCAAAATATTTGTTACATTAAATTAAATTAAAGTATACAAAATAAATATAAAAGTGATCCCAAACAACCTCTTAATTATTCAAAATTTTAAAATCATTTGTTATTAAATTCATATATAAATGAAATATTTATTTAAAATTTTAACTTGTTTATTAAAGTTATATTAAAAATTAATTACAAATAAAAATTTTAAATTTATTTGAAAAACCAATCACTCATTTGAATTTCTAGTTCTTTCAACTAATATAAATACACCAAGTACAAATCAAGTATGATTATTTAAAAAGTTGTGCAAGTCAACTATGAATATATATAAATGCTTGGCCTAAATTTGAACTAAACAAGAATAACTTATGATTTGACCAAGCTAAGTCTAATTCATGACATACTTGACTTGTTAAATGAATTAAAATTGAATATAACTCAACTCATTTAATAATACTATTCACAAACAAGCTTGTTTGTTGTTAAAAAAAAGGCATGTTAAATANCAAAAAGTTGTGCAAGTCAACTATGAATATATATAAATGCTTGGCCTAAATTTGAACTAAACATGAATAACTTATGATTTGACCAAGCTAAGTCTAATTCATGACATACTTGACTTGTTAAATTAATTAAAATTGAACATAACTCAACTCATTTAATAATACTATTCACAAACAAGCTTGTTTGTTGTTAAAAAAAAGGCATGTTAAATATTATAAACTCATTTGGTATATTATTTAATTAACTAGAACATATTTAATAATATATTTAATAATAGTATATTATACTTTAATATAAATATAAAAATAAATTTAATATAAATTTTTCTTATTTTTTATTTCAATGAATAAGTTTTTTGTATTCAATTTTAATATTCAATCACCAAAAAAACTTATTTAAAACATATAGATTATTTTATTTATTCAATATAAATTAGTTAGCTATAAATTTTAAAAATTATCACATTGCATATTTATTTATATTTATAAATTATTTATGATAACTTTATGTATAAAATTAAATACTCATTCAAATATTTAGTCTCTTACTAGTTTATGCGAAAAATGAAGCATAAATACAATTGCTTTAATTTTATATGAAAAAAAAAATTAAATATTTAGTGGAATTATTTATTTGTTAATTTGATGTAAGTAAGTCAAATAAAAATTAAATATGATCATTATAAAAAGTAAAGTACATGTAATCAACTATGCAAGAGCTTAGTTCAAGTTCTAGCTTCTGATTCGACCGAGCAATCCTCAACTCGGCTAGCCCTTCTCCGCACCGCCCTGGCATTGCAGGGCCGTCTCTTTCACTCGTGATTCCGCCGTCAAACCTCGCCGCGGCGAAACAAAGGGTTTATGGCCTTTCCTGCTGCTTCGGGAGAGTTCATCAGTTGTCGTCGGTACTTTGGNTGTCTCTTTCACTCGTGATTCCGCCGTCAAACCTCGCCGCAGCGAAACAAAGGGTTTATGGCCTTTCCTGCTGCTTCGGGAGAGTTCATCAGTTGTCGTCGGTACTTTGGCGCTCTTGCCCCGCATATCAACCGAGCCACGTCAAGCCGCTATCAGAGGGCCTTTATCAAACTGCGCCACGCGTCAACTTCATCATTATCTTTACACATCACAGGTTCTTCGAACCTCTTCAAAACCTTCTACACGCGGCCCCTTTCCATCTCGCCTTCTCGGTCCCCCTCTCTTTTAGATTATCGATATCCCGTCCATCGCCGTTGGAAGTCGGAAAAAGTTGGAGAGATGCCGTTCGAGAAGATCAAGGTTGCGAATCCTATTGTGGAGATGGACGGTGCGCGGGTTTCTCTATCATTCACCACCCTGCGTTACTTCTTTCAAATTTTTTTATCCATTTTTGAATAACAGCTATCATGCACATGCCAATTTAAGTTGAATTTGATCCGGTTGGTTATTTAGTTTCTTCGGTGTGGATTCGAATTCTTGAATACTTAAGACGGCCGAAGAACATGTTAGAGTTGCATGTATTGTCTGCTATGCTATGGCGAATGTTTTTTTTATTTGGGAAACTATATATGGTGAATGGTTGAAGTCATGAAATTACTGTTGAGAAATTAGGGCGAAGGAAAACAAGAATCGAAACAAATCTAGAAGGACACACAGAGATTTAACGATGTGACAAATATGCCTACGTCATCGGGAGCAGAGCGGCGACTTTTCCAATAATCCAAAAAAATAGTACATGATACAGAATATGAGATATGAGATAAGACAATGTTATATACATGCCTATTTATAACCCTAAAAAATCATGAAATACAATATGTAATTATCAAATTACCCACCTCACCCCCAACCCACATACGAAAACTTCCCTGATTTGGACAGAATCTTCCGCTCCACTCCGCTCTAGCATCTGTCCCTTATATGGTATATGAGTCATACCCAACAAATCTCCACCTTGGAGAATATCCAGCTCTTTAGGAGAAATACATCATGAAGTTTCTTACATACCAGAAGTGGGTTGGGCCACCATGCTTCTTTAGCAACTGCAAACATTCTACAAGTTCAAACAATACAAGAACTTGTTGATAGTAACTGGCTTGGTCAACATATCAGCTGCATTCTCATCAGTATGAACATTTTGCAACAATATCTCACAAGAACCAATCAATTATCTGATATTGTGATACGTGACATCAATGTGCTTGGTTCTCGCATGTTACATCTGGTTCTTAGCCAGATAAATAACACTCTAACTGTCACAATGCAATTGAATTCCACCTTGCTCAACGCCCAGTTCTTTTACTAGCCCAACAGGCCATAAGACTTCTTTTGCAGCTTCAGCTACTGCCATGTACTCAGCTTCAGTTGTAGATAATGCCACAATAGATTGAATTATTGATTTCCAACATATAGACCCTCCACTAAGTGTAAACACATACCCAGTTGTAGACCTTCTGTCATTCAAATCACCTGCATAGTCTGAATCAACATACCCCACAACTGAAGGATCATTCTGCTGACTGACAAAAATAATTTCATGTTCTACAGTACCCTTCAGATACTTGAAAATTCACTTGACTGCTTCCCAATGTCGTCTTCTAGCTTTAATCATGTATTTGCAGACTTGACTAACAACATGAGTCAAATCAGGACGACTATATATCATTGCATACATTAAGCAGCCAACTGTACTGACATATGAAACATTTGCCATGTCTTCGATTTCTGTATCTGTGTTAAGGCACTGTTTTGAAAAAAACTTAAAATGATTTGCCAAATGAGTGCTTACAGGCTTTGCTTTGCTCATCTCAAACTTTCCAACACTTTCTCAACATAGCCTCGTTGAGATAAATATAATCATTTTGATCCTCTGCCTCGATGAATCTCCTTTTCAAGAATTTTCTTCGTAGGACCCAAGTCTTTTATGTCAAATTCCTGACTCAATAAAGCTTTCAAACCATGAACACAATTCATATTCTTTGCAGCAATTAATATATCATCAACATACAGTAACAAAAAAATAATAGACTCATCGCCAAGGCTCTTCACATAAACACAACAATCATACTCACATCGCTTGTAGCCAATCTGAATCATGTACGAGTCGAACCGCTTGTACTATTGTCTTGGAGATTGTTTCAACCCATACAACGATTTCTTTAACTTGCAAACCAGATGCTCCTGTCCAGGTTGAGTGAACCCTTCTAGCTGTTTCATGTAAATCTGCTCATCCAAATCATTATGCAAGAAAACAGTTTTAACATCCATCTGCTTTAAATGCAAATCCCAAATGACTACTAATGTAAACACTGCTATGATTGAAGTATGTCTGACCATAGGAGAAAAAATTTCATCATAATTTATCCCCTTCTGCTGTGAAATTCCCTTTGCTACCAGTCGAGCCTTGAATTTTTTCACTACTTTTTTTGATACTGCTGGTTTTCTTTTGTACACCCACTTGCACCCAGTAGGCTTCTTTCTCTCAGGAAGCTGAATTAGCTCCCATGTGCGATTTTCTGTAAAGACTAAAATCTCCTCAACCATTGCACCCATCTATTTTTCTTTCTCCTGGCTAGTGCTAACTCCTTGAAAAGTGGTTGGATCATCGCTGCTGATGAGAAACACATAAGAGACCAAGTCTTCATAACCCAATATGCTAGGAGACCTTATATTGGTGTGTCTCTGTCTGTTTCTGACTAGATTATAATTCTGCAGATCATCTGGAATAAAATCATCAGGTGTTGGATTTGAACATTCAACTCTCTCAGTTGTTTTTGGATGCTGTTCTAAATTCATCTGCAGTGCATTTGAACTGAAACTATTTCCTGACATCTTGTTTTGATTTTGCTGCAACATGGACTGTTCATAAAAAAACTGCATCTCTGCTATTCACCATCTTCTTTGTAATTGAATTCCAAAACTTGTATCCTTTCACACATTTCTTATAGCTCAGAAAGATGCACTTCTTGGATTTTACATCAAGTTTTGATATTTCATCTCCAGGTGCATGCACATAAACAAAACAACAAAAAATTTATACATGTCGAAATTAACTGGATTACCTGTCCATACCTCTTCTGCGACCTTGCCACCCAACGATGCCCGAGGTGATCTATTGATGAGATAACATGTCATATTCATAGCCTCTGCCCAGAAACTCTTAGAAAGCCTTGCATTCAGTCTCAAGCATCTTGCTTTTTCAGTTAAGGACCTGTTCATCCATTCTGCTACACAATTCTGCTGTGGTGTCTTACGCACTGAAAAATACCTCTGAATGTTATGCTCTTCACAGAACTTCTGAAACTACGAATCTGTGTCTGTGTCATTATCAGACCTAAAATACTTGATTTTTCTGCCAGTTTGGTTCTCCACCACAACTTTCCACAACTTGAGTTTAGAGAAGACTTCATATTTTTGCTTCAAGAAATACACCCAAACTTTCATGGAGAAGTCATCAATAAAGGTAATAAAATACTGAGATCCTCCCAATGACGTTTCCCTGGTAGGGCCTCATACATCAGAATGCACATAATCAAAATCCCTTTAGTTTTATGTTTTCCAGTCATACAACTGACTCTAGTTTGTTTTTCAAGAACACAAAACCTACAAAGATCAAACTTGCAGCTTTTAACACCATGCAACATGTTTCTTTTATGCAATTCCACCATCCCACGTTCACTGAGATGACCCATACGCATATGCTATAACTTTGTAGTATCATCATCTGACTCCACATAATGAACTCCTTCTACAACTGTACTTCCCAACAGTTTGTAGATATTACCTGCAATTAACTTTTTTTTCATCACAGTCAGTGCACCCTTAACAATTATGATGGTTTTCCTATCCTCATCTGCCTTAGGAATGAAACCATTTCTATGTAAAGTCCCCAAGAAAATCAAATTTTTTTTCAGATCTGTAATATGTCTGACATCACATAATGTTCTATCTGTGCCACCATACATCTTAATTCTGACTTATCTAATACCAACAATATTGCAACATCTATCATCACCTAGATAAACTGAGCCAGAATTAGTTGACCTATATGAAGTAAATCACTCCCTGTTAAATGTTATGTGATAAGAACATCCTCAATCAAGAATCCATACGTTCCGTGAACTGAGTTGATAAAACTGAAAACATATCGCCATCACTGCAATTTAAATTATCACTCTGTACCACATTTACAGACTTCGATGATCTATCAACTTTCTCCCCAGCCTGTTTCTTGAGCTTTGGACAATCTCTCTTCATATGACCTGACTCATTGAAATTGTAGCAATGAATTATTTTTTTGCCTTTGGACTTGGATCTGGATTTTTGTTTTTTAGAACCCTCATTCTCTTTCTTCCTTCCACGATCTTGATTACCCTTCACATATAAATTGTCGCCATGAGAGTTTTCCTCTACATTCTGCTTCCGATGGTTGTGAGCCAACAGTGCCGCAGTAATCTCATCAACTTTGATAGTTTTCTTCACATATGTAAGAGTAGTCACCAGATATTCCTAGGAAGAAGACAACGAACACAACAAAATTATTGCTCGGTTTTCATCCTCAATAGTCACATCAAACTGTGATAAATCTGTGATTATTTGATTGAAGCCATTAACATGCTGCATCAGATCAGAACCTTTTTGCATCTTCAGCCCAGACAGTTTTTGCTTCAGATACAATTTATTCGTCAGAGATTTAACCATAAACTGAGTTTCCAATTTCATCCATACCTCCTCTGGAGATTTTAGATTCATCACGTGATACATAACCTCATCTGCCAGACATAAACGTATGGTTGCTGCCGCTCATTGTTGCAATTCTTCCCAATCTTCACCCTCCATGACATCTGGTTTTGCCGTCCGCAAAGCCTTTAAAGTTCCCTGTTGTGCCAACAGTTCTTTTACTCTTGTTTGCCATAATCCGAAGTTACCAGTTTCATCAAACTTTACCACATCGAATTTTGCATAAGATATTGCCATTTGAAATTGATCCTATAATAAATTCTTCTGTAAATGCTTGCTCAGAATCTTTCTAAAAAAAGAATTGAAAAAAAATTCCCTTAATTATTTTTTTTGAAAAGAAAAGATTGAAATATTTCTTTAATTAAGCTTATTTAATTAATTCCCCATTAATTAAAATATTTCCTTTAATTAACTGAATTTTAAAAACTTTCCATCTTTCAGCCTCCGCTATTTCCAGCAATAAAAGGAATAAAATCAGAGCTTCCAATTTTCTTCTCCACAGCCGCCTCCCGCAGAGGAATGAAGTCAGAGCTAATTTTCTTGCACCTCCAACAAAAGAAATCAATCTTCCGCCAATATCCCGCTTTCAGGAACCAGTAAGAAACAAATCGAACCCGAACCTCCCGCTCTTCAGGAACTGGCAAGGAAAGAATCTCCAAAGGAAATTTGAAACCAGCAATCTCCGCAACGAACCTTCCTTTCGCGTGGTGATCGACACCTTCTCCCAATCGTGAACTCCATCTCCTTCGACAGAAATCACCGCGACCGAGAAAACCGCCGAAGCTCGAAGCCGTCCACCGAACCAAATCGGTAATTGCCTCTGAATCCTTCGCCCGTCACCCTGCTGTTCCGCCGAACTCCTCTGCGCCGAGTCGTCCGAAGCTTCATCCAGAACCGATCGTAGAAGAACGAAAACCGCATCTTCGAACAACTTTGAACTGCGGCGAATCTTGGCCGCCCAAAATTTTTCCTTGCCCGAGAACCTCGTTCCGCTGAACTCTTCTGCGCTGAGATTTCTCCTCTGCCCTATAATCAGACTCTGATACAACTTGTTGAGAAATTAGGGCGAAAAAAAACAAGAATCGACATAAATCCAAAAAAACACACAGAGATTTAACGAGGTTCGACAAAGATGCTTACGTCCTCGGGAGCAGAGCGGCGGCTTTTCCATTAATTCAAAAAAATAGTTCATGATACATAATATGGGATATGGGATATGGGATATGGGATAAGACATAAGGTTACATACATGCCTATTTATAACCTTAGAAAATCATGGAGTACAATATGTAATTACCAAATTACCCCTGTACCTCACCCCCAACCCACATAAGGAAACTCTTCTGATTTGGATATAATCTTCCGCTCCAGCATCTGTCCCTTATATGGTATATGAGCCATACCTAACAATTACATTCAACAATAATTGACGGTTGAGTCGCGTGCAGTGTGGATTTACTCCAACGTGACTATTGATAGCGGGAATTTTAGCTATAAAGTGTTGGTTGCATCTTCTCTATCAGTATGGGCTTTTGCAGTAGTGGAGTAGTGCAAGTGTTCTTTAATAAGCATAAAATTTTACCAATTTTGTGGTTTTTTTTTGTTTTTTGTGACTCGGGTGGTTAGATAATATTCTTGGTCTGGTAAACAGGCTGATACTATTTTTTAGTTGCTCTCCTGGATTTTAGATGATTCTACATTTTGTTGATTTTATGTGCTAATGGAATCATTGACAATGGTGGACTTAAGAATAGATGTAGGCAAATTTTATGTAAGTTGCAAAATAAAATAGTAATTACCAATAGATAAATAATCTTGCCCTCTCTCATGAAATATTTTTGCAAAAGATTTGAGACAAAAATAAAAATATTGATAACGAATTGTTTGATATAATTATTTAATTCTCGTTGAAGAGTTTATTTTTTAAAATATTAATTTGTTTAGGTAATAAATTTGCCCAACTTCAAGCAAGTGGCTAGCTCTGCCTTGATCATTTCAGTATTAGTGTGTTGCATTAGACGATGAATCATGGGAAGCTCTTTTTATTTCTTGCTTGTTTATTTTATTTGAAAAGAATACCTTTTTGATGAGATGAATCTGCCTTTTCTCCACGCTCTATCACTCAGCTTGGTATCAGTTATTACTATTGGTCATGTAATAGCCAAAGTACGGGGATGGTGAATTCAACCTTGGTAGTATTATTATTTTTTTCAATGCATGGTGGAATAGCTTCTTGAGATTCATATTGAAATTTCATTTTCAATTGGATGAAAGGCTTACTTATAGGATGATATAAGTTTGATGCATGAACTGTGTGGCTTAATTGTTCCTGCAGCGCATAACCTCTACCGAGAAATTAAAAAGAAAAAATAGACAATTTCATGCATACCAAGATAACTACAAAATTGACATATATTTGTGCATATTATGCAGAATATTTTGTTTATGTTATTTCAATTTTGTAGGGGATGAGATGGCAAGAGTGATTTGGAAATCAATAAAAGACAAGGTTAATGTTATTTTTTTCACCATTTTTTTTCATTTCTTTTAAAATTCAATTTCATATAAAGTCATGCTTTGAAGAATTATGCAGCTAATTCTTCCCTTTGTGGAATTGAATGTAAAGTACTTCGATTTAAGCCTTCCCTCTCGTGATGCTACAAATGATGAAGTTACTTCAGAGAGTGCAGAAGCAACTCTCAAGTAAGCATCATGTTTTGAATTCCTTTTTTGGCTTCATCTACTTCGACGAATATGGTTTGGCACGCTGATTTGATTTCAACTTTATGCATAAACACGTTTTTTGCTTTTTAATTGTTTAATTGACGTTTCATTATAGTTCACTTAATGTTAGAGAGGAATGTTGGTATTAGTTTCTATTGAGCAGATCACATCCCATCTTAATTTAACATTACTCTTTGATTCTCTAGTTTTAAAATGTCAATTCATTAATCCATCTCTTTTAGTTTGAGAAAAATTATTTAGTCATCCGTCCAGCCGAATTGACATGAAAACATCTCATGGAGTTCGAAATCTTGAACCTTTAAGCATTTATATTGATGTTTTTTTTTAGTTTATTAGATAGTTTGTGAATACAAAATTGATTGGCTATGTATTTAACTTAAAAACTTAGTGAGAGGGCTCTATTTTTTGCGCAAGCACTAAGTCATACATGCCACATTGCTTTTGGCATTATGTTTAACCTGACAAGCTATTGGACGTATAATGAAATAATGCGCACCGGTGATCATTTCAAGCTCATGTTAGTTTGGTGTGTTGGNTAGATCTAATTTTCTTGCACCTCCAACAAAAGAAATCAATCTTTCGCTTCATAAACCAATATCCCGCTTTCAGGAACCAGTAAGAAACAAATCGGACCCGAACCTCCCGCTCTTCAGGAACCGGCAAGGAAAGAATCTCCAAAGGAATTTTCGAACCAGCAATCTCCGCAACGAACCTTCCTTTCGCGCGGCGATCGAGAACTTTTCCCAGTCGCGAACTCCATCTTCTTCGACAGAAATCACCGCGACCGAGAAAACAACTGAAGCTCGAAGCCCTCCACCGAACCAAATCAGTAATTGCCTTTGAATCATTCGCCTTCCTTCGCCCGTCAGCCTGCTGTTCCGCCGAACTCCTCTGCGCCGAATTGTCCGAAGCTTCATCCAGAACCGATCGTAGAAGAACGAAAACCGCACCTTCGAACAACTTCGAACTGCGCCGAATCTTGGCCGCCCAAAATTTTTCCTTGCGCGAGAACCTCGTTCCGCTGAACTCTTCTGCGCTGAGATTTCTCCTCTGCCCTATAATCAGACTCTGATACAACTTGTTGAGAAATTAGGGTGAAAAAAAACAAGAATCGACATAAATCAAAAAGAACACACAGAGATTTAACGAGGTTCGACAACGATGCTTACGTCCTCGGGAGCAGAGCGACGACTTTTCCATTAATCCAAAAAAAATAGTACGTGATACATAATATGAGATATGGGATAAGACCTAAGGTTACATACATGCCTATTTATAACCCTAGAAAACCATAGAGTACAATATGTAATTACCAAATTACCCCTGTACCTCACCCCCAACCCACATAAGGAAACTCCCCTGATTTGGATAGAATCTTCCGCTCCAGCATCTGTCCCTTATATGGTATATGAGCCATACCTAACAATTACATTCGACAATAATTGACAGTTGAGTCGCGTGCAGTGTGGATTTACTCCAACGTGACTCTATTGGTAGCGGGAATTTCAGCTATAAAGTGTTGGTTGCATCTTCTCTATCAGTATGGGCTTTTGCAGTAGTGGAGTAGGGCAAGTGTTCTTTAATAAGCATAAAATTTTACCAATTTTGTGGTTTTTTCTGTTTTTTGTGACTCGGGTAGTTAGATAATATTCTTGGTCTGGTAAACNTAGTTCACTTAATGTTAGAGAGGAATGTTGGTATTAGTTTCTATTGAGCAGACCACATCCCATCTTAATTTAACATTACTCTTTGATTCTCTAGTTTTAAAATGTCAATTTATTAATCCATCTCTTTTAGTTTGAGAAAAATTATTTAGTCATCCGTCCAGCCGAATTGACATGAAAACATCTCATGGAGTTCGAAATCTTGAATCTCTAAGCATTTATATTGATGTTTTTTTTGGTTTATTAGATAATTTGTGAATACAAAATTGATTGGCTATGTATTTAACTTAAAAACTTAGTGAGAGGGCTCTATTTTTTGCGCAAGCACTAAAGTCATACATGCCACATTGCTTTTGGCATTATGTTTAACCTGAGAAGCTATTGGACGTATAATGAAATAATGCGCACCGGTGATCATTTCAAGCTCATGTTAGTTTGGTGTGTTGGATTGAATATTACTACTTCATGTAAAAGCTCTATCCACCGGTGATCATCTCTTTTAGTTTGAGAAAAATTATTTAGTCATCCGTCCAGCCGAATTGACATGAAAACATCTCATGGAGTTCGAAATCTTGAATCTCTAAGCATTTATATTGATGTTTTTTTTTGGTTTATTAGATAATTTGTTAATACAAAATTGATTGGCTATGTATTTAACTTTAAAACTTAGTGAGAGGGCTCTATTTTTTGCGCAAGCACTAAAGTCATACATGCCACATTGCTTTTGGCATTATGTTTAACCTGACAATCTATTGGACATATAATGAAATAATGCACACCGGTGATCATTTCAAGCTCATGTTAGTTTGGTGTGTTGGATTGAATATTACTNCATTTTTGAATAACAGCTATCATGCACATGTCAATTTAAGTTGAATTTGATCCGGTTGGTTATTTAGTTTCTTCGGTGTGGATTCAAATTCTTATTACTTAAGACGGCCGAAGAACATGTTAGAGTTGCATGTATTGTCTGCTATGCTATGGCGAATGTTTTTTTTATTTGGGAAACTATATATGGTGAGTGGTTGAAGTCATGAAATTACTGTTGAGAAATTAGAGCAAAGGAAAACAAGAATCGACACAAATCTAGAAGGACACACAGAGATTTAACGATGTTTGACAATTATGCCTACGTCATCGGGAGCAGAACGATGACTTTTCCAATAATCCAAAAAAAAAGTACATGATACAGAATATGAGATATGAGATAAGACTTAAGGTTATATACATGCCTATTTATAACCCTAGAAAACCCTGAAATACAATATGTAATTATCAAATTACCCATGTACCTCACCTCTAACCCACATACGAAAACTCCCTTGATTTGGACAGAATCTTCCGCTCCACTCCGCTCCAACATCTGTCCTTTATATGGTATATGAGTCATACGTAACAAATCTCCACCTTGGAGAATATCCAGCCCCTTAGGAGAAATACATCATGAAGTTTTTTACATACCAGAAGTGGGTTGGGCCACCATGCTTCTTTAGCAACTGCAAACATTCAACAAGTTCAAACTGGCTTGGTCAACATATCAGCTGCATTCTCATCAGTATGAACTTTCTGCAACAATATCTCACCAGAAACAATCAATTCTCTGATTTTGTGATACGTGACATCAATGTGCTTGGTTATCGCATGCTACATCTGGTTCTTAGCCAGATAAATAACACTCTGACTGTCACAATGCAATTGAATTCCACCTTGCTCAACGCCCAGTTCTTTTACTAGCCCAACAGGCCATAAGTCTTCTTTTGCAGCTTCAACTACTGCCATGTGCTCAGCTTCAGTTGTAGATAATGTCACAATAGATTGAATTATTGATTTCCAACATATAGGCCCTCCACCAAGTGTAAACACATACCCAGTTGTAGACCTTCTGTCATTCAAATCACCTGTATAGTCTGAATCAACATATCCCACAACTGAAGGATCATTTTGCTGACTGCCAAAAATAATTTCATGTTCTACAGTACCCTTCAGATACTTGAAAATTCACTTGACTGCTTCCCAATGTCGTCTTCTAGCTTTAGCCGTGTGTTTGCAGACTTGACTAACAACATGAGTCAAACCAGGACGAGTATATATCATTGCATACATTAAGCAGCCAATTGCACTGACATATGAAACATTTGCCATGTCTTCGATTTCTGTATCTGTGTTAGGGCACTGTTTTGAAAAAAAAACTTAAAATGATTTGCCAAATGAGTGCTTACAGGCTTTGTTTTGCTCATCTCAAACTTTCCAACACTTTCTCAACATAGCCTCGTTGAGATAAATATAATTATTTTGAGCCTCTGTCTCGATGAATCTCCTTTCCAAGAATCTTCTTCGTAGGACCCAAGTCTTTTATATCAAATTCCTGACTCAATAAAACTTTCAAACCATGAACATAATTCATATTCTTTGCAGCAATCAATATATCATCAACATACAGTAACAAAAAAATAATAGACTCATTGCCAAGGCTCTTCACATAAACACAACAATCATACTCACATCGCTTGTAGCCAATCTGAATCATGTACGAGTCGAACCACTTGTATTATTGTCTTGGAGACTGTTTCAACCAATACAACGATTTCTTTAACCTGCAAACCAGATGCTCCTGTCCAGGTTGAGTGAACCCTTCTGACTGCTCCATGTAAATCTGCTCATCTAAATCATTATGCAAGAAAACAGTTTTAACATCCATTTGCTTTAAATGCAAATCCCAAATGACTACTAATGTAAACACTGCTCTGATTGAAGTATGTCTGACCACAGGAGAAAAAATTTCATCATAATTTATCCCCTTCTGCTGTGAAAATCCCTTTGCTACCAGTCGAGCCTTGAATTTTTTCACTTATTTTTTTGATACTGCTGGTTTTCTTTTGTACACCCACTTGCACCCAGTAAACTTTTTTCCTTCAGGAAGCTGAACTAGCTCCCATGTGCGATTTTCTGTAAAGACTAAAATCTCTTCAACCATTGCACCTATCTATTTTTCTTTTTCCTGGCTAGTGCTAGCTCCTTGAAAAGTGGTTGGATAATCGCTGCTGATGAGAAGCACATAAGAGACAAAGTCTTCATAACCCAATATGCTAGGAGATCTTATATTAGTGTGTCTCTATCTGTCTTTGGCTAGATTATAATTCTGCAGATCATCTGGAATAAAATCATCAGGTGTTGGATTTGAACATTCAACTCTCTCAGTTGTTTCTGGATGCTGTTCTAAATTCATCTGCACCGCATTTGAATTGAAACTGTTCCCTGACACCTTGTTTTGATTTTGCTGCAACATGGATTGTTCATAAAAAACTGCATCTCTGCTAATCACCATATTTTTTGTAATTGAATCTCAAAACTTGTATCCTTTCACACATTTCTTGTAGCTCAGAAAGATGCACTTCTTGGATTTTACATTAAGTTTTGATATTTCATCTCCAGGTACATGCACATAAGCAAAACAACAAAAAATTTATACATGTCGAAATTAACTGGATTACCTGTCCATACCTCTTCTGCGATCTTGCCACCCAACGATGCCCGAGGTGATCTATTGATGAGATAACATGTCATATTCACAACCTCTGCCCAGAAACTCTTAGAAAGCCTTGCATTCAGTCTCAAGCATCTTGCTTTTTCAGTTAAGGATCTGTTCATCCATTCTGCTACACAATTCTGCTGTGGTGTCTTACGCACTGAAAAATACATCTGAATCTTATGCTCTTCACAGAACTTCTGAAACTACGAATCTGTGTACTCTGTGTCATTATCAAACCTAAAATACTTGATTTTTCTGTCAGTTTGGTTCTCCACCTCAGCTTTCCACACCTTGAATTTAGAGAATACTTCAGATTTATGCTTCAAGAAATACACCCAAAATTTCATGGAAAAGTCATCAATAAAGGTAATAAAATACTGTGATTATCCCAATGACGTTTCCCTGGTAGGGCCTCATACATCAGAATGCACATAATCGGAATCCCTTTAGTTTTATGTTTTCCAGTCATAAAACTGACTCTAGTTTGTTTTCCAAGAACACATAACCTACAAAGATCAAACTTGCAGCTTTTAACACCATGCAACATGTTTCTTCTATGCAATTCCACCATCTTACGTTCACTTAGATGACCCATACACATATGCCATATCTTTGCAGTATCATCATCTGACTCCACATAATGAACTCTAGCTACAACTGTACTTCCTAACAGTTTGTAGATATTACCTGCAATTAATTTTTTTTTCATCACAGTCAGTGCACCCTTAACAATTATGATGATTTCTCTATTCTCATCTGTCTTAGGAATGAAATCATTTCTATGTAAAGTCCTCAAAAAAATCAAATTCTTTTTCAGATCTGGAATATGTCTGACATCACATAATGTTCTATCTGTGTCATCATACATCTTAATTCTGACTTCTCTAATACCAACAATATTGCAACATCTATCATCACCTGGATAAACTGAGCCAGAATTAGTTGACCTATATGAAGTAAATCACTCCCTGTTAAATGTTATGTGATAAGAACATCCTGAATCAAAAATCCATACGTTATGTGAACTGAGTTGATGAAACTGAAAACATATCGTCATCACTGCAATTTGAATTATCACTCTGTACCACATTTACAGACTTCGATGATCTATCACCTTTCTCCCCAGCCTGTTTCTTGAGCTTTGGACAATCTCTCTTCATATGACCTGACTCATTGCAATTGTAGCAATGAATTATTATTTTTGCCTTTGGACTTGGATCTGGATTTTTGTTTTTTAGAACCCTCATTCTCTTTCTTCCTTCCACGATCTTGATTATCCTTCACATATAAATTGTCGCCATGAGAGTTTTCTCCTATATTCTGCTTCCGATGGTTGTGAGCCAACAGTGTTACAGTAATCTCATCAACTTTGATAGTTTCCTTCCCATATGTAAGAGTAGTCACCAGATGTTCCTAGGAAGAAGACAACGAACACAACAAAGTTATTGCTTGGTCTTCATCCTCAATAGTCACATCAAGCCGTGATAAATCTGTGATTATTTGATTGAAGTCATTACCATGCTGCATCAGATCAGAATCTTTTTGCATCTTCAGCCCAGACTGCTTTTGCTTCAAAAACAATTTATTCGTCAGAGATTTAACCATAAACTGAGTTTCCAATTTCATCCATACCTCCCCTTTAGATTTTAGATTCATCACGTGATACATAACCTCATCTGCCAGACATAAACGTATTGTTGCTGTCGCTCATTGTTGCAATTCTTCCCAATCTTCACCCTCCATGACATCTGGTTTTGCTGCCCGCAAAGCCTTTAAGGTTCCCTGTTGTGCCAACAGATCTTTTACTCTTGTTTGCCACAATCAGAAGTTACCAGTTCCATCGAACTTTATCACATTGAATTTTGCACAAGATATTGCCATTTGAAATTGATTCTGTAATAAATTTTTCTGTAATTGCTTGCTCAGAATCTTTCTAAAAAAAGGATTGAAAAAAAATTCCCTTAATTATTTTTTTTGAAAAGAAAAGATTGAAATATTTCTTTAATTAAGCTTATTNATAGACAATTTCATGCATACCAAGATAACTACAAAATTGACATATATTTGTGCATATTATGCAGAATATTTTGTTTATGTTATTTCAATTTTGTAGGGGATGAGATGGCAAGAGTGATTTGGAAATCAATAAAAGACAAGGTTAATGTTATTTTTTTCACCATTTTTTTCATTTCTTTTAAAATTCAATTTCATATAAAGTCATGCTTTGACGGATTATGCAGCTAATTCTTCCCTTTGTGGAATTGAATGTAAAGTACTTCGATTTAAGCCTTCCCTCTCGTGNCAGTGACAAGTGTTAAAAGTTCCCGAAAAATCAACAAGTAAATCTTCAGCCAAATCTTCCGCTGCTAAAGGTCTCACTATGATCTCAAAGTTCATAACAGTTCAATTGGCCTCTACTCGGGCCATCCCCAAATCACCATACTCTATTACGAGTTAGATGAAACACTTGATTAAGCTGGTTAGGTCTAGTCATCTCTCCTTTGGCCCATCAATCTCTCATGTTCGCCAAGGTAACATTTCTATGACACTCGCTAGTTTTGCTTTTTTTAGCTCATGGATAATTGACTCATGTGGCACAGATCGCATAATCGGGGGTTCTTTTTGCTCCTCAATGTATTCTCCTTGCTCCGGGCGAGATGCGATTAAAATTGTCGATGGTTCCTATAATTCCATTGTGACTAAATGATCAGTTGTATTTGTAGCTGGGCTGACTTTGTAATCCGTGTTACACATTCTTTATTTAAGTGTAACCTCTTGTCAGTCACTAAATGTACATGTGATCTTGATTGCGTGGCTCATTTTTTCTTTGTTGTTTGTGTCTTTCAGGTTTGTCGTTTGAGGAGGATGATTGAGACTGCTAAGCAGACAACAAAACTCTTTTTTTCTTAGAAAGTGACTAGATGATTTCTAACATTCAATCTCATAACTGTAGTTTTCCCTTTCAACTGCATGTCCAATTACGCTTTTACATTATCGTTTGAGTCATCTCAATTTTCATTACTTAAAACAGCTGTATCCTTTGATGTTTATTCTTAAAAATTTATCTTCTTTTAAATGTGAAATCTGTGTGCCAGATCCACCTCATCCCCACACTCATTCAACTTGTTTTTCACTTATTAATAGTGATTTATGAGGACTCTCTCAAACTGCTAGCTAAACCAATAAAAGGTGGTTCCTTACTTTAATTGATGCTACAACTGGATATTTTGGGTTTATATATTAAATGATAAATCTGAAGTTGCGGTAATGTTTAAAAATTGGGAAAATTACATACGTAGCACAAAATTCTTATGGATTCGTATCTACACCTGCATTTTCATTTTTACACACAACACTTTATCTATGGGTGAAAAGATGTATTTGACTATTAAAATGTGATAATGAGTGCTATTTTTCATATGATACTTGTAAATATGANTAATTGATGCTACAACTGGATATTTTGGGTTTATATATTAAATGATAAATCTGAGTTGTTTAAAAATTGGGAAAATTACATACGTAGCACAAAATTCTTATGGATTTACGTATCTACACCTGCATTTTCATTTTTACACACACAACACTTTATCTATGAGTGAAAAGATGTATTTGACTATTAAAATGTGATAATGAGTGCTATTTTTCATATGATACTTGTAAATATGAAAATTTTGGCGTGAGATAGGTAAATCCATAAAAATTGGGTGCTATGTATGTAAAAGCCCCTTAAAAATTTCCACCGGTCAATTCTAACCCAATTTAAAGTAACTATTCAAGTCATCCAGACCAACAATGACCGTGAGTATTTTAATTATAAATTGGGAGAATTCTTGGTGAGTACATTCTCCATCATAACTATTATATGGATTTGCCTCAACGAAGCGGGGTAGCCAAGCGAAAAAATATATATTTTAAAGTTGCTCGTTCTTTTATGTTTCAAACCAATATCCCTAAAATTTTTTGGAATGATGCCATCCTCACCGCTAATCATCTCATTAATAGATTTCCCACAAAAATCCCCTTTATACGCCTTGATGTCATGTTTTTCTACCAACCGATCATTCTCCACTTTAAATCCCAAAATATCCGGGTGCACAACATTTGTTCGAAACACAATCTCGACTCGTAGTAAACTTGATCCCTTCTCGATTAAACGTGTCTTCCTTGGCTATTCTTTCACTTAAAAATGCTATCAATGTCTAGTTCCTATTACCAATAAAATCTATGTTAGTGCCAATTTCTTCTTTTATGAAAATTCCCCCTTCTTCCCTAACACTACCTCAAGTGAAGGGAGCTTGAATTTTTGGATATCGTTCCTCTTCCGACTCCGTTGGACGTTCTTCCTACTACCATGTTTTCTGGCGCACCTTTAGCACCGATGAATTCGTCACTAGCGAGGACAATATCACCACCATCCCTTATGTTTATATCTGTCCTACAAAACTCTCAGTTGAAACTCGTCCCAAGGCCTCTATTATCGAGATCTCTGCCCCGTTGCATATCTTAGAGTCCGCTTTGATCGATATCCCCAAAATGATGCTTTCTTCGCTTACGGTGGTCACTTTTGATCCGAGTGAAGATGTGAATCCTCCAATTGAGGTATACAAATAAATATAACCATGTACTTTTTATCCCAAGGAGAAATAAGTCTCGTTCCACAACTTATCTCCAACCTATAAAGCATTTGCTACTTCTTTGACGGATCTTTGTCTCCCATCCGCTATAGAAGCTGCTTCGGCTGACCTGTCCTGGAAGGCTACTGTTATGGACGTGATGAATGCTCTTCAGTGCAAGCATACTTAGGATGAGGTCGATCTTCCCTGGGGAAAGAAAGCAGTGAGTTGCAAGTGGAATTTCAACTCCAAGTTCAACTTCGATGGGTTGTTTAAACGCAACAAGGCACCGTTGGTGTCACGGTCTGACCCAGGCTCAGAATTAACCCAGACAGGAACAGATGATCAGAAGATGATAAATAAAATTTCATTATTGATTTTCTATAATTTGCTATTAACAGATGAAGGTACCAGTAATCACTATAATTTAAAGCAATATATTTAATGTTACTTCGTTACTGATTGTCCATATTTTCTATACATGTTTTCCTTCTATCACTCATCTTTTAATTACTTAATTAATATGAAAAATTAGTTGGAAAATAATAATGAGTTAAAGAAGCTATGAATATTCATACTTCCAAACTACAACAATACAAGGAAAAAGAATAATATATATGTCAGTTAAACTTATTTATAAATCAATATAAATATTGAACATGCTATTAAAAGAGTCTACATCATTATCATATCAATATTATTTTATATCCATTCAACCGTCACCGAAGCACCCTCTAAAAATTGTATCACTTAAGGTACTGCAAAATCAATACCATTTTTCATTTATGTGCAATGGTATATTAGTGTTCCCCCACTAGTATTATTAAGTGGTGACTTCATCATAGTCAATCATGTACATACAAACATCAATAAGAATATTACTTTCTAAAAAAAAAATATTCATTTATCATTTGAATAACAGCCAAATCATTCAATAAGAATATGCACACATATTATTCATTCAATATTAACAAAAATATAATAGAATTTAAAATCATGAGTTTGCAGTCATTTACCATATAGCTAATGAAAGTACTAATTAATGCATTCGGTTTTGAAAAAGCAAAATACCACCATAGTAGAAGAATACAAGTACTCACTTCGATGATGGAAGATCTGCTTTCTCTTAACTTGTATTATTTATATCAAATTATCATCTATAAAATATAAAATATTCAATTGTCACTTAATATCTTAATTTAATTAACAATTACACTATTTTAAGATTTAAATACTTAAAATTTGAGTTTTAATTATTGTAATTAATATTAATATGAGGCCTAGCATTAAAGACAACTATTTAAAAAAAAACCTGCAAGTGAGGAGAATGAGAAGGAGAAAAGAGGCAGAGTGGAGAGTGAAGCCTCTGCTAGCGAAATTTTTCAGGAAAAGAAAACCGTCCGTGTCCTGCGTAGCAGGCGAGCAATTAGACTGCTTTCATGCTGTGGCCAAGAAGAAAGTCTTTTCCGTCCTGCATACAAGGCGAGCAATGAGATTTTCTTTCGTGTTAAGGTCAAGAGGAAAGCTGTCCCCGTCCTGTGTAGTAACCGAGCAACGAGATTTTCTATCACATTGCGACAAAGAGGAAAGTCGCCTTTATCCCGTGTAGTAGATGAGAAATGAGATTTTCTTTCACGTTGCAGAAATGACGACAACTGAAGAACCTCGTTCTGCTGAGAACCAGAGGAAGGGACAAAACTTAGAGGATGCGGTGTCAATTCTGACATTGAGCAACTTGATTTTGTTTCGAAAGAAGTATCACTTTCCAAATGACATGGTAATGAAATTGCCGACTTTAGCCAACCGAGCGTATTCTTCTCATTCTGTGTATATTGTTGTCCATGAGACATCCTTGAGAGCTGACCTACGATTTCTGTCGATATCTGAGTTTATCGAAATCATGAAGACATTCATAGTTTGCGTTGCTCAACTATCTTACCGGGTGGTGATAGTCATTATCGGATTGACTGTTTTCTTCAGGAATCGTGTACTGATGTCAACAACGTTAATTTTAGCACGACAGTGCGGATTCTTTAGTGACACACGTAGTTGTGTGATGTTTAAGCATAAGATGTTAGATTTTTCCCCTAAATGAACCGATAATACAATGATTTGTGAGATTCTTCTCTGCAGAGGACGATTGAGGGCTCTATGAGAGGCAAAAAAGATTCCAACAGTTGTCTGTTTCTCTTTAGACTACTGAAAAGGAATACTGCGGATGCTAGGATTTCATGACTTCAAGGATATGCTGTTTGAAACGCAATATATTCTTGAATTTGTGAGCAAGGAATCTTTGTTCAAGGCCAAACTTTCATTCCATCCCGAACAATTCACGGCTGTAACATTAAAGAAATCTAAGAAGGTGCCTTTCGAACCAGCCTTAGTGGTATCCTTAAAAAGACCCCCAACGAACAGTGACTGTGAAATATTCCCTCAGAAACAACATAAGAGGGTTAAAGAATCGCGGAAGTCTCTGCCCAGTCCTTCGACTATTCATATCCCTGAGAAGGTATTGTTTCATGAATGTAATGAGCTCACATTGAGAGATAGATTGGTGCCGCTTGCAGAAGATTACATTAGATATATTAGCACTAGAAATGATCAGCTCTTCGTGTGCTAATCATCACTGCATATAACTAAGATTGAAAGGCAAGAGCTTTGTAAGTTTCTTTTATCTTCTACTACTGTATAATCATATTATTTGTCTGACCCAGACTTCTTTTTTTCTAGATGAATAAAATTTAGAAATCCAGATGGGGCTAAGACTGTCTTTGAGAAATTGTAGCTTTGAATCTGTTAAGATCAAATATCTCCAAGGTGAGTATAAGCGCCGATATCAATTCGGGGTTGAAGGAGTCACAACTCTGGAATCATAGTTGATAGAGTGTAGGACAAAAGTCTCAATAATGACATCTTCCTTCTCGTTGCAGCTTCAGAATGTGGAGAGAACTTGAGATACGTTGGTACAGACACGAGCCAATCTCAGTGAAAGTAAGAGATGCATGAAAGTTCTTAAGTTGACAGTGTCAGCCCAGGAGGAAGAGATCCGACTTTTGAGGTCTGTGAAGGATGTTGATGTTGTAAAAGTTATGCAAAAAACAGTCGAGGACTTCAAGAACTCGCTTGAACTCAAGACTATTTTTCGAGACCATGTACAGGAGGCTTGTGATCCATTACTTGATTTTGAGACAAATGAGCAACAAAAGTGGTTCACTGGGAAAGATTCATCCGGAGTTTTTTGATGAGGAGTCAAGCGACGCAACGTCGAACTGGGATAATCATGGAGGGGCTCACTACTAGCCAAGCTTTAGAGGATGCTTTTGTTATGTTCAAACCACACAGAAGTAACTATTTTTTTCAGCTTTTGTCAAAATGATGTTATACGAACGATGCATGTTGATCATCTTGTTTAGTTATTTGTTTTTGTTGGCTATTTGCCTCTTTATAATCTTTTTTGTGATAATATTGAAGCATGTTCTCTTTTCATGCCACTGTGAATATCGAATATCATTTAGAAGTTATAATATGTGAGGAGGTTGCCGTGTGGATAGCGACCTTTGACTTGCTTGGGGTTGTGCATCATAATATTACTCAATGATGTAAACCTGTATGGGAGAAGCCAACGAAAATCCATCGAGGACTTTTTAACCTATTTGAGATTGTTGGAGCATTGCTCGCTTACGAACCTTTGTGGAAGGGAGCATGTACAGTCCACTAAGGATTGTTAACCTATCCACGGTTGTTTATCGGAGCAAAAACTTGACGATGTTAACCCATATGGAAGAGTTTAAATCAAATTATTCTGGGATTGATCGTGCTTTCACTAAGATGCAACCAAAGTTGCATATTTCTCGAGTCGAGAGCATTAAATGATTTGTGAATGAGTCGTTACATTTTCTAGAGATATCCTCAATGTAGAAGAAAGTAAGTGAATGATATTAATTTAATAAGTTTGAGATACATTGACACTGTATGCAAGATGCAATGTAATAACAGATAATAACAAACATAAACTACATGACTGAAGTGTTATTGGTAGTACTTGTGAAGAATCTCTGCATTCCAAGTTCGGGGTAGGATTTTCCCTTCTGAATCCTTGAACTTGAAGGTTCCAGGCTTGATCATGACAATCATGATATATGAACATTCCCAGGAGGAGACAGTTTGTTGCATTGTGGATCACGACTGACGACTTCAATACTATGCAAGACCAGGTCATTGATGGAGATAGTTCAAGGCTTGACTCTCTTGTTGAAGTGTTGATCAACTCTTTGGCGGTAGGAAACAAGTCTAAGATGGGCCACATCTCGTGTTTTTGGGAGATCCAAATTTTGCCAGAGCTTTTTCTCATTGCTATCCGAGTCGAAAGTCTTAACTCGTGGGTTTAGAACTCTGATATCAACTTGGATGACAGTCTCGGTGCCGAAACACAAGTTATGTGGAGTTTCTCCTATTGAAGTTCGCGAGGTGGTGCGATATGCCCAGAAGACATTGTGCAGCTCTTTCGGCTACTTCCCCCCGGCCTTCATAAGACTAGTCTTCAACCCCTTGAGCACTGTTCGATTCGTCATCTGTCTGTCCTTTTGCTCGGGGATGTGCCATGACAGTGTGCACCAGTTGGATGTGAAGATTCTTGCTGAATGATGTGACGATCTTTCCAAAGAATTGAGTCGCAGTATCAGTAATAATCTTTGCGAGGAGTCCGAATTGATGGACAATGTTTTTCTAGACAAACTGTTCGGCATTGGTTTCAGTGATCTTGACGAGCGGCTCAGCTTCTACCCACTTAATGAAGTAATCGACAATTAAGATAATGAATTGTCGTTGCCTAGTAGCTATTGGAAATTGTCTCATGATATCTAGCCCCCATTGGGCAAAAGACTAATGATTCAATAATGATGTGTTCTACTGCCGGTGCATGCATAAGATTGGAGTGTAGTTGACAACTCTTGTACTTTTGCACAAAGTCTAACGTGTCTTGCTTGAACGTAGGCCAGTAGAAACCTTGTCTCATTATTTTAAGAGCAAGAGCTCTACCCTCGAGTTCCTTCCCCATATTCCAGAATGAACCTCTCGTGGAGTGTAATCAGCTTCAGATGGGGGAAGACACTTGAAGTATGGACCTACAAATGCCTTTTTGTATAATTCATCCCCAATAAGGATGAAGTTGAAAGCCATGTGCCGGAGGCGAATTGACACTGTAGCATCATTAGATAGCGTTCCGTCTTGGAGGAAAGAGATGATGAGATCCATTCGAGATAGCTCTTTTGGGTCATCTATAGGTAATATCACCCATGGGCTTGAATATTAGGAAAATATATCTCCTCGATGCACTTTCTTTTACAAAGATCTCCAATTGTCGAAGTAGCGAGTATGGACAAGGCATAGACTCGTATGTTCTGCTCCCGAAGTATGTGAATGAGCTGGTATGTTCAAATTCGGGCAAAAAGTTTTTTTTACTAGACTGAGATACTGTATCAGTTGTGAGTTATGGGCACCAAATACTCCCTCTACTTGGGATGCGATGAGCTGATAATCAGTATAGATAATCATATTTCNACTTGATCATGACAATCATGATATATGAACATTCCCAGGAGGAGGCAGTTTGTTGCATTGTGGATCACGACTGACGGCTTCAATACTATGCAAGACCAAGTCATTGATGGAGATAGTTCAAGACTTGACTCTCTTGTTTAAGTGTTGATCAACTCTTTGGCGGTAGGAAACAAGTCTTAGATGGGCCCCATCGCGTGTTTTTGGGAGATCCAAATTTTGCCTGAGCTTTTCCTCATTGCTATCCGAGTTGAAAGTCTTAACTCGTGGGTTTAGAACTCCGATATCAACCTGGATGATAGTCTCGGTGCCGAAACACAAGTTATGTGGAGTTTCTCCTATTGAAGTTCGCGAGGTGGTGCGATAGGCCCAGAAGACATTGTGCAGCTCTTCCGGCTACTTCCCCCCGACCTTCATAAGACTAGTCTTCAACCCCTTGAGCACTGTTCAATTCGTCATCTGTCTGTCCTTTTGTTTGGGGATGCGCCATGACAGTGTGCACCAGTTAGATGTGAAAATTCTTGCTGAATGATGTGACGATCTTTCCAAAGAATTGAGTCGCATTATCAGTAATAATCTTTGCGAGGAGCCCGAATTGATGGACAATGTTTTTCTAGACAAACTGTTCGGCATTGGTTTCAGTGATCTTGACGAGCGACTCAGCTTCTACCCACTTAATGAAGTAATCGTCAACTAAGATAATGAATTGTCGTTGCCTAGTAGCTATTGGAAATTATCTCATGATATCTAGTCCCCATTGTCCAAAAGACCAATGATTCAATAATGATGTGTTCTACTGCCGGTGCATGCATAAGATTGGAGTGCAGTTGACAACTCTTGTACTTTTGCACAAAGTCCAACGTGTCTTGCTTGAACGTAGGCCAGTAGAAACCTTGTCTCATTATTTTAAGAGCAAGAGCTCTACCCTCGAGTTCCTTCCCCATATTCCAGAATGAACCTCTCGTGGAGTGTAATCAGCTTCAGATGGGGGAAGACACTTGAAGTATGGACCTACAAATGCCTTTTTGTATAATTCATCCCCAAGAAGGATGAAGTTGAAAGCCATGTGCCGGAGGCAAATTGACACTGTGGCATCATTAGATAGCGTTCCGTCTTGGAGGAAAGAGATGATGAGATCCATTCGAGATAGCTCTTTTGGGTCATCTATAGGTAATATCACCCATGCGTTTGAATATTAGGAAAATATATCTCCTCGATGCACTTTCTTTTACAAAGATCTCCAATTGTCAAAGTAGCGAGTATGGAGAGGGCATAGACTTGTATGTTCTGCTCCCAAAGTATGTGAATGAGCTGGTGTGTTCAAATTCGGGCAAAAAATTTTTTTTACTAGACTGAGATAGTGCATCAGTTGTAAGTTATGGGCACCAAATACTCCCTCTACTTGGGATGCGATGAGCTGATAATCAGTATAGATAATCATATTTCGTACTTTACAGTCGATGACAAGTTTTAATCCGACGACGAGAGCTTCTTACTCAACAACATTATTGGTGGTGAAAATTTCAAGTGAAGCCTGTACTCCAAGATATCTTGCTTTGGGAGATGAGTAGTATTCCAACATCAGCTCCAGAGTTTTTGAATGCTCTATCCACGTACATTGTCCACTGAGGTGACCGTGGGGGATAAAAAGATGACTCATCAGAAGCAGACACTGTATATTCTGCACAAAGTCGACCAACACCTGTGATTTGATGTTTGGTCGTGGTAGATAATGAATGTCAAATTTTTTCAATTCTACCGACCATTTAACTAATCTTCCCGATATTTATGGTTTTTCTAGGATAGCCTTCAAAGAGAGTTGTGTGTAAACCCCAATAACATGGGTCCGAAAGTACGAATAAAGTCTTCTTAATAAGAATACCAGGGTCAGCGTAGTCTTATCAAATGACTTTCTGTATAAAGAATCTTTGACGTAGTAAACTAGCTTTTCAACTAAGTTCTCCACCCTGACTAAGACAGTTTATTGCGTGAGGTGAAATAGCCAAGTAGATATATAACATCTTCTTTTGAACGGGCTTTGAGAGGATGAGAGTTCAAGCCAGATATGCCTTGAGTTGCTCGAAAAAGATATGACAATCATTTGTTTATTGAAAATCAGTGTTGCGAGCTTCTCTAAGTATCTTGAAGAACGACATATACTTATCCCCAGAACGAGCTAAGAAGCAGGATAGAGCGGCTATACGATCATTCGAGAGTTGCACCTCCTTGATGTTCTTTTGAGGCACCATGTCTCTCAGCTCCTTGATTTTTTCCACGATGAGTAACCATGAATCTCAAAAACTTCCCCGGTGTGACTCTAAAAGCATATTTAGCGGGTTAAGATGCATGTTGTAGTGACGAAGTAGATGGAAACATTCCTCCAGATGAGAAATGTGTTGAGACTCTTCCAGGCATTTTACCAACATATCATCAACGTAAACCTCAGTCGTATGCTCGAGAAGGTTTTTTAAGACATTGTTCATGAGACGTTGATAAGTTGCACCAGCGTTTTTCAACCCGAATGACATAACCTTGTAGCAATATAAACCCTTATCTGTTTGTAAAGAGGTGGCTTCCTGGTCTATCGGACTTATTTTTATTTGATTGTACCCTGAGTATGCATCCATAAACTTAACATCTGGTGTCCAAATGTAGCATGGACGAGTTGATCTATGCGGGAGGTGAATATTATCTTTCAGACAAGCTTTGTTGAGGTCGGTATAGTCGACACACATCTTACATGCACTGCTAGCTTTTTTGAGCATGACAACATTGTTCAGCCATGCGTGGTGGTGCACTTCCCGTGTAAATTTTGCTTCCATAAGCTTGTTGACCTCCTGTTCGGTAGCTTGTAAGCGATTTGGGGTAAAATTGAGCTTCTTCTGGATGAGCGGTTTAAAGGTTGGATCTATCTTTAATGAGTGCATGATTATTTCAAGGTTGACTCCAGGCATGTCGGCCGGGGTCCATGCAAAAATGTATTGGTTCCTTGGAGAAGATCTACATATTCTAATTTTTGCTCATCGAAGAGCAAGGAACCAAGCTGCACTCGTCGGAGAGCTGGACGTGGACCAAGTCTTCCATGGAAGAAGCCCGTTGAGACACACTTTCATCTCAAAGATCAAAGTTTTCGATGTTAAGTGTCACCGACAGGCACTATGGGGCTTGCCTGAGGTAGCATGATTGCACTATCTGTTGATCTCCTCGCACGATGTTGATCCCTGTTAGGGTTGGAAACTTGAGCTTCATTTGTAACATAGAAGTTACGATGCCATAAATTGCAAGGGTCTCCCGAAGATGACATTGTATGCTGATTCTGACTCGATGAAAATGAACTAGCATGAGTGGGTTGTCTATCGAGGAAAATCTCCCATGTCAATGAGGAGATTTATTGTTCCCTCGACCCTTACACCAATAAATTATCAAAACCGTATCATGACCCGAATGCAGGTTGAAGTCTTTCTCTTGTCAACCCAAACTGAGGAAAATGGATTGGAACAAGACATCGACCTAGCTCCCTCTCCCATTATCAATCAGGATCCTCTTTACGTTGTAACAGGGTTTACCAATTCCTGTGCTAATAATGAGAGGGTCTTAGTCAGGGATTCAGGCTCATTCCAAATCAGAATCATCAAACATGATAAGCTCGAGGCGTAATTTCTTTTGCGCTGGTTCATCGGGTATAGTGATAAGGACTTGATCAGTCAACAACCGGTCTCCAACAATTGTCTGAATTTCGCCCACTACTGGGTGACTCCCATGTGTTGGTTTCGTGTATATTACCTTCCAATATGAGCATTATCGGTACCCGCTAGTTTTTTTTGCACAAATCAACCAATATATTTCTGCTAAATCAATCTTTCAATCTCTTACTTGAGGTACTTACATACCTCAGTGGTGTAGCCATGACTTTGATGAAAATGACATTATTGTTCTTAATTCTCTGAGTTAGGTTTTAGGGGGTGAGACCACTTAATAGTTTTCTCATCTTTGATTGTCATCATGACGTTAATATGCGATGTGTTGAGCGATACTCTTTCTTAGGTCGATGCTCACTTCACTGGCCTGTAGGTTGAGAAAGGGTCACGACTCCTCTGTTAGGATTTTCTCTATTGCGAAGATAGATTATAGTCACCGACGTTAGTTTTGCACTCTCCCACAAATTGCTCGATCTGTTCTTTATGTGCACTGATGAACTAGTTTGCAGTGATTTGGGCCTTAACGCAATGAATAAGGTCAGCATAAGAACGAACTCTCCCGCAACAGTGATGAGTTGAAGGATACTGGGCGGAGCCTCTCAAGGAAGACTCCTGTTAGTAACTTCTGATCCACTCTCGAAATCTGACGGACTTCAACGAAAAACCTGCAGAAGGAGTTTTTGAGCGACTCTTTTTTACTTTGACGAATTCCTGCGAGATGGGATGAATCCTTGATGATTCATCGATTTGCCATGAACTGTTCTGCGAATAGTCTGACAAGCTTGTTAATGGTGTTTTCAGTGCTCCTTGACAGAGAATAGAATCAGGTTCGAGCTTGTTCTTTATGGGTGGCCGAGAACACTTGACACAGAAGTGCATCAGACATGTTGAATGTGTATGATGGTTTGATAATGATCAATATGCTCATAAAAGTCAATTATCATTTCATAGGTGTCGATGTTCGGAAGCTTGAAGCCTTTTGGGATGGAGTGTTGGAAGACCGCATCTGCTAAGGGAGAGAATTTATGGACGTTATCGTGAGTGGGGAAGTGATCGTTTTTCTCTAGGGGAACTCTTCCCGGACGAGACGTCGTAGTTCGTTATGAATGACATCATCTAGAATTACAACAAGACGTGGCGGTGTCAGGTGAGCCACGCGAGATGGATGAGTGAAACTTTCAGTATTTTGGAGTTCAACACCACGACCTAACAGGGGAAGTATTCTTTTTGGGGAGGGGGGCCGGTACGAGTTCCTCCTAGTAGTGTGTTTCCCATAGGTCGTTGAGTTAATGGTAAACAAACTTTGTTTAACGGTGTGGGTAACGACTGTTGAGCCTTGCGTAAGAGCTGTAGGATCTTTAGTTGAAGCTCCTCCATTCAGTGAATTCGATTTTCCATAGGACTCGAGACACCTTCATTGGCAGGATGATGTCTTTTAGGGTGCGAAGATGAAGAAGTATGCCACCCTTGGTTTCGTGAATGATCCCTGGAACGATGGGTGCTGAAGCAGGATGTTCCGTTGTCACGAATATTGTGTGTGGTTGTTATGTAGTAAGCCTCGCAAGTACTTTAGTGATGAGATTGCAGTTTCCCACAAACATCACTAAATTGATGTGTGCTAGAAAATTTGCGACGATAGAGTAATTAATTATCGTCTTGGTGTTGTATGAGAATTTATCACACACTTAAATAAAAGAAAACAACCAGTAGTGATACTAGAAGTTTTAATGTGGAAAACCCGTAAAAGGAAAAAATCATGGGACCTGACCGAGTTGTAAAAATCCGCTCTAAGATGACGATTGCAGAGACCCCTTGTCCCACAGGTTGGACAAAGTTACAAAGTTTTCAGAATTTGAACATCGACGTGTGAATGAACTTGTTGTAAGAAGTGGGTTGCGACCGAAGGCGGTCATTAGAGACTAGTAAGTGGCGGTTGACGGTGATCGATGACGGTCAACGGTGGTCAACAGTGGTCGACAACAGACGATGGTGGTCAACGTCGGTCGACAATGATCGATGACGATCAACGACGGTCGGCAGTGGTTAACGGTGGTCGACGGTAATTGATGTCGGTGGTGATTGATGACGGTCAGCGACGATCGATAGTGGCTGGGGTAGTGCTGGACTTCAGCTCCTCAGAGCTACAAGTTTTTTCTCAAGCCTCAAACTCTCCTCCATCTAATGAGAGTGGTGAAACTTTATTTATAGTATTCTGAGTGTAATTAATGTATGAATATAAACTACTTTGATCAGAAGGTCTGAAGAACTTTCTTCGATCAGACGATGTTTGAGTGTCTTAATAATATCATAATTGAGCAAACTCTTGCTCGCTGGATTCATATTGTCGAGATGTTCGATTCAATTATAAGCTTGCTAGATTCAACATTCGCTTGACCTTCTAAATATGTCCAAAAAACTTTCAAAAGTGGTTTAATGACTTGATCTGAGCTAGATTTGACTTAGATTGGACTAACTTTGATCTCATTGAGTCATTCTCATCGAGTCGGTCAGTTTGACTATAAGTTTGCTGAAATCAGAGCTATGGATAACTCTTAATTGAAGTTTGAATGTTTCTTGATTAAAAGATTGTTTCAAAATTTGTGTCAGATGATAAAAATTTGCTGATAGCATATCAAATTCATTTGAATGAATGTAATTATTAATTCAAGTTAACTTCAATTTGTTTTTGGGTCGTTTGACTTGCTAAAAATGCAANGGATGATAAAAATTTGCTGATAACATATCAAATTCATTTGCCTGAATGAATGTAATTATTAATTCAAGTTAACTTCAATTTGTTTTTGGGTCGTTTGACTTGCTAAAAATGCAACGCAATGTAAAGTGTTACAGAATACTATAATAACAATGTATTTGAATTACTTTCGAGTTCTTTGATTCACTGCNGAATGTAAAGTGTTACAGAATGCTATAATAACAATGTATTTGAATTACTTTTGAGTTCTTTGATTCACTGCAAAATAAACATAGGATTTTATATTTTTTTGTTTGGTTTGGAGTAGATTGAAAATAATATATTTGCTTGGGCGAAGGGCGACAGCCGCGACGACCGACGACTGACAGAGGCGGACATTGAGCCGTTGCAGGTGGAGGACGGCGACGGGTAGGTGGCAGACGATGGGAGACGGGCGACATCGACATGCAGGTGGGAGAAGATGGGGGACGGGCGGCGGCGACGGTAGTGGGTTGCGACAGGCGGTGACAGTGGGTAGTGATGGGGTTTGGAAATAACCAAGATGAAAACAGATGGTCTGACGATGGAAAATAAAATATTGTCATTCATTTTCTTTAACTTGCTATTAGTAGATAAAAAAAAACCACTAATCAATGTAAAAAAAAATATATGTATATATATATATATATATATATATATATATATATNCTAGTTGTCGGCACTTCTCTTGCGGGTTGTTCCTTGCAGTTTTTCAGGCAGCTGATTCCCTTCCTAATAGACCTTCCCGCCATTGGCTAAACTATTGCAGGTTTTAGATTTTAGTCAGCTGGACCTACCTCATGTCGACCATACCTTGTTTCAGGACCGCCAATACTACTTTTTGCAGTCTCTCCCCCCGCAGGCTTTCTCGCAACTGAACTTTCCTTCTGCCGACAGGAACTCCTTCCGGAATAGTTTCTCCTCCTTCCTGTAACTAGATTTCTTGCTAACCTGATCGGATCTCTCTCTTGCAGGCTGGAATCCTCCCCTACAAACCATCTTTTGATAATAGCTGAGTGAGGGATCATCTTCTTCTATGTCTTGGCATTCAAACCTCACTTATGGCTTCGTTGGAGCCNGTTTATTTTCTTTCCTATTTGGATTTATTTTCTTTTCTATTTTATGTTGTTTTCTTTTTATCTCCGAGTAATTATTAGAAATTGATTGATTGTAATCTATGTATTATTTTTGTTTTTTCAGTTATTTTCTTTTTCATGTCTTTATTATTTGACGACTCATGTAAGGTGTATTTATACCCCTATTTCATATCAATAAGGTATTCCGTTGAATTCTCAAAACCTACATGGTATCAGAGCCACGAGATTTTATCCTAGTTGTCGACACTTCTCTTGTGGGTTGTTCCTTGCAGTTTTTCAGACAGCCGATTCCCTTCCTAATAGACCTTCCCGCCATTGGCTAAACTATTGCAGGTTTTAGATTTTAGTCAGCTGGACCTACCTCATGTCGACCATACCTTGTTTCAGGACTGCCAATACTACTTTTTGCAGTCTCTCCCCCCGCAGGTTTTCTCGCAACTGAACTTTCCTTCTGCCGACAGGAAATCCTTCCAGAATAGTTTCTCCTCCTTCCTGTAACTAGATTGCTTGCTAACCTGTTCGAATCTCTCTCTTGCAGGCTGGAATCCTCCCCTACAGGCCATCTTTTGCTAATAGCTGAGTGGGGATCATCTTCTTCTATGTCTTGGCATTCAAACCTCACTTATGGCTTCGTTGGAGCCACAGCGGATTCCTTCACCACTGAACTTCCATCCGACACTGTCCTAGAGTCCATCGGAGGATTAGCACCTACCTCAATCCTTTCACAAACCAGAGGATATGAACACCATAATTTTCTGATTACCACTTACAAACTCAATGAGTTTAATTTCTTCTAATGGTCTGAAGCTGTTTCGTTGTTTGTGAAAGGTCGGGATAAATTCAATCACTTCAGCCCCTCCAGAAATTGGTAAGCATGATTCTCTTACAAATTTTTTTAGAAAAGGGAAAGATCCACGGGATATTCCCAAGTGTAGTCATAGTAGATATCACATTCCATCCATAAGATAACCAAATCATTGCAGTACTTGGTCACCTTCTTTGATCCCTATGTCACTTCGCGGATTTTATTAGAAACTTTATAGAGTTGTCCAGAATTACCTAAGCCTGAGTAGGTATCCCGAACTGCAGCCCAGAGGGCACTTACAGATGGAAGAAACATGTAAGAATGACTAATTGAGATCTCCATGGAATTAATTAGCAATGACAGTGAGGATCTCAATGAAGTCTGTGGCCATATACTTGGCCACAGTTCTCTTTCTTCAACCCGGGTCGCATTCATGGAGAGCTGTTGCGAAGAAAGCCGGAGACTAGTCATACTCGACAATTCCACTAATTTAGCAGAGCCTTCAACCTTGAACAATACTNCAGCAATGACAGTGAGGATCTCAATAAAGTATGTGGCCGTATACTTGGCCACAGTTCTCTTTCTTCAACCCGGGTCGCATTCATGGAAAGCTGCTGCGAAGAAAGCCAGAGACTAGTTATACTCGACAATTCCACTAATTTAGCAGAGCCTTCAACCTTGAACAATACTTCACACTCTGCCTCTCCGTTGNGCCTCTCCGTTGTGAGCCAATTACTATACGTATGATTTTTATCACAAAATCTGTCATATCAGTGACAAGTGTTAAAAGTTTCACGAAAAATCAACAAGTAAATCTTCAGCCAAATTTTCCGCTGCTAAAGGTCTCACTATGATCCAAAGTCCATAACAGTTCAATTGGCCTCTACTCGGGCCATCCCCAAATCACCATACTCTATTACGAGTTAGATGAAACACTTGATTAAGCTGGTTAGGTCTAGTCATCTCTCCTTTGGCCCATCAATCTCTCATGTTCGCCAAGGTAACATCTCTATGACACTCGCTAGTTTCGCTTTTTTTAGCTCATGGATAATTGACTCAAGTGCCACAGATCGCATAATCGGGGGTTCTTATTCCTCCTCAATGTATTCTCCTTGCTCCGGGCAAGATACGATTAAAATTGTCGATGGTTCCTATAATTCCATTGTGACTAAATGATCAGCTGTATTTGTAGCTGGGCTGACTTTGCAATCCGTGTTACACATTTTTTATTTAAGTGTAACCTCTTATCAGTCACTAAATGTACATGTGATCTTGATTGCGTGACTCATTTTTTCTATGTTGTTTGTGTCTTTCAGGTTTGTCGTTTGAGGAGGATGATTGAAACTGCTAAGCAGACAACAAGGCTTTTTTTCTTAGAAAGTGACTAGATGATTCTAACATTCAATCTCATAACTGTAGTTTTCCCTTTCAACTGCATGTCCAATTACGCTTTTACATTATCGTNTGGTTTATTAGATAATTTGTGAATACAAAATTGATTGGCTATGTATTTAACTTAAAAACTTAGTGAGAGGGCTCTATTTTTTGCGCAAGCACGAAAGTCATACATGCCACATTGCTTTTGGCATTATGTTTAACCTGACAATCTATTGGACGTATAATGAAATAATGCACACCGGTGATCATTTCAAGCTCATGTTAGTTTGGTGTGTTGGATTGAATATTACTACTTCATGTGAAAGCTCTATCCATGGGAGTAACGCTGAGTTGAGTTTGAGTGAGTTGAATGTGGTCAATATTGATTTTGCATTGAGCGAAGTTTATGTCGAGTTGAATGTGATCAATATTAAAGTGAGTTGAATNCATGAAATTTTCCCACAGAACCTAATTAAATGCTCACGACCGGGGTCAATACAAAGAGATGAACAACAGCTAAAACTCTCGGCCAAGGGAACCCACAAGGGAAGGCAACTACTAAGGCTCACGGTTCAGGGCAGCAAGGGACAGCTGTTAAGGCCCACGACCCAAGGAACAACAAATAAGGCTCGCGACTAAGACAACCAAAAAGGAAAGGGGAGCTGTTAAGGCTCATTACCGAGGCAACCAATAGAACCACCAGTGACTACTATGCTTCCTCGACAAACATAAGAGGATAACTAAAGTGATTATAATTTTTGGGATGACAAACTTGATTCATCAATAACATTTGAGCCATTCAAGCCTAGCAAGAAGGACCAAATCACACCAAACAACCTCCAATAGGCCTCACGGGTAAGGACCAAAAGGGGAGGCTGATTCAACCGCATCACAAACCCACGGTTAGGAACCAAGCAAACATCAAATTGCGGCCTTATAAACTGCCAAACCAATCCATCAAAGACCAAATAACAGCTTTCGAATGGGGACAACACAGCACACCCAAAACAGGCTCTCGGGTAAGAGCTGAGACCAACAAAAATCAAGAGAGACTAAGCNGGAGAATTCTTGGTGAGTACATTCTCCATCATAACTATTATATGGATTTCCCTCAACAAAGCGGGGTAGCCAAGCGAAAAAATAAATATTTTAAAGTTGCTCGTTCCTTTATGTTTCAAACCAATATCCCTAAAATTTTTTGGAATGATGCCATCCTCATCGCTAACCATCTCATTAATAGATTTCCCACAAAAATTCACAACTTTTGGACCCCTTTATACGCCTTGATGTCATGTTTTTCTACCAACCGATCATTCTCCACTTTAAATCCCAAAATATCCGGGTGCACAACATTTGTTCGAAACACAATCTCGACTCGTAGTAAACTTGATCCCTTCTCGATTAAATGTGTCTTCCTTGGCTATTCTTTCACTTAAAAATGTTATCGGTGTCTGGTTCCTATCACCAATAAAATCTATGTTAGTGCCAATGCCTTCTTTTTTTAAAATTCCGCCTTCTTCCCTAACACTACCTCAAGTGAAGGGAGCTTGAATTTTTGGATAGCGTTCCTCTTCCGACTCCGTTGGACGTTCTTCCTACTACCATGTTTTCCGGTACACCTTTTGCACCGATGGATTCGTCCCTAGCCAAGACAATATCACCACCATCCCTTATTCATGTTTATACTTGTCATACAAAACCCTCAGTTGAAACTCGTTCCAAGGCCTCTATTATCGAGATCTCTGTCCCGCTGCATATCTTAGAGTCCGCTTTGATTGATATCCCCAAAATGATGCTTTCTTCGCTTACGGTGGTCACTTTTGATCCGAGTGAAGATGTGAATCCTCCAATTGAGGTACACAAATAAATATAACCATGCACTTTTATCCCAAGGAGAAATAAGTCTCGTTCCACAACTTATCTCCAACCTATAAAGCATTTGCTACTTCTTTGATGGATCTTTGTCTCCCATCCGCTATAGAAGCTGCTTCGGCTGACCTGTCCTGGAAGGCTACTGTTATGGACGTGATGAATGTTCTTCAGTGCAAGCATACTTAGGATGAGGTCGATCTTCCCTGGGAAAAGAAAGCAGTGAGTTGTCAGTGGAATTTCAACTCCAAGTTCAACTTCGATGGGTTGTTTAAACGCAACAAGGCACCGTTGGTGTCACGGTCTGACCCGGGCTTGGAATTAACCCAGACAGGAACAGATGATCAGAAGATGATAAATAAAATTTCATTATTGATTTTCTATAATTTGCTATTAACAGATGAAGGTACCACTAATCACTATAATTTAAAGCAATATATTTAATTACTTCGTTACTGATTGTCCATATTTTCTATACATGTTTTCTGTTCTATCACTCATCTTTTAATTACTTAATTAATATGAAAAATTAGTTTGAAAATAATAATGAGTTAAAGAAGCTATGAATATTCATACTCCCAAACTACAACAATACAAGGAAAAAGAATAATATATATGTCAGTTAAACTTTTTTATAAATCAATATAAATATTAAACATGCTATTAAAAGAGTCTACATCATTATCACATCAATATTATTTTATATTCATTCAACCGTCACCGGAGCACCCTCTAAAAATTGTATCACTTAAGATACTGCAAAATCAATACCATTTTTCATTTATGTACAATGATATATTAGTGTTCCCTCACTAGTATTATTAAGTGGTAACTTCATCATAATCAATCATGCACATACAAACATCAATAAGAATTTTACTTTTTAAATAAAAAATATTCATTTATCATTTGAATAACAACCAAATCATTCAATAAGGATGTGCACACATATTATTCATTCAATATTAACAAAAATATAATAGAATTTAAAATCATGAGTTTGCAGTCATTTACCATATAGCTAATGATAGTACTAATTAATGCATTCGGTTTTGAAAAATCAAAATACCACCATAGTAGAAGAATACGAGTACTCACTTCGATGATGGAAAATCTGCTTTCTCTTAACTTGTATTATTTATATTAAATTATCATCTATAAAATATAAAATATTCAATTGTCACTTAATATCTTAATTTAATTAACAATTACACTATTTTAAGATTTAAATACTTAAAATTTGATTTTTAATTATTGTAATTAATATTAGTATGAGGCCTAGCAGTAAAGACAACTATTTAAAAAACCTGCAAGTGAGGAGAATGAGAAAGAGAAAAGAGGCAGAGTGGAGAGTGAAGCCTCTGCTAGCGAAATTTTTCAGAAAAAAAAATCCGTTCTTGTCCTGCGTAGCAGGCGAGCAATTAGACTGCTTTCATGCTGTGGCCAAGAAGAAAGTCTTTTCCGTCCTGCATACAAGGCGAGCAATGAGATTTTCTTTCGTGTTAAGGTCAAGAGGAAAGCCGTCCCCATCCTGTGTAGCAACCGAGCAACGAGATTTTCTATCACATTGCGACAAAGAGGAAAGTCGCCTTTATCCCGTGTGGTAGATGAGAAATGAGATTTTCTTTCTCGTTGCAGAAATGACGACAATTGAAGAACCTCGTTCTGCTGAGAACCAGAGGAAGGGACAAAACTTAGAGGATGCGGTGTCAATTCTGACGTTGAGCAACTTGATTTTGTTTCGAAAGAAGTATCACTTTTCAAATGACATGGTGATGAAATTGCCGACTTTAGCCAACCGAGCATATTCTTCTCATTTTGTGCATATTGTTGTTCATGAGACATCCTTGAGAGCTGACCTACGATTTCTGCCGATATCTGAGTTTATCGAAATCATGAAGGCGTTCATAGTTTGCGTTGCTCAACTATCTTGCCGGGTGATGATAGTCATTATCGGATTGACTGTTTTCTTCAGGAATCGTGTACTGATGTCAACAACGTTAATTTTAGTACGACAGTGCGGATTCTTTAGTGACACACGTAGTTGTGTGAAGTTTAAGCATAAGATGTTAGATTTTTCCCCTAAATGAACCGATAATACAATGATTTGTGAGATTCTTCTCTGCAGAGGACGATTGAGGGCTCTATGAGAGGCAAAAAAGATTCCAACAGTTGTCTGTTTCTCTTTAGACTACTGAAAAGGAATACTGCGGATGCTAGGATTTCATGACTTCAAGGATATACTGTTTGAAACGCAATATATTCTTGAATTTGTGAGCAAGGAATCTTTGTTCAAGACCAAACTTTCATTCCATCCCGAACAATCCACGACTGTAACATTAAAGAAATCTAAGAAGATGTCTTTCAAACCAGCCTTAGTGGTATCCTTAAAAAGACCCCCAACGAACAGTGACTGTGAAATATTCCCTCATAAACAACATAAGAGGGTTAAAGAATCGCGGAAGTCCCTGCCCAGTCCTTCGACTATTCATATCCCTGAGAAGGTATTGTTTAATGAATGTAATGAGCTCACATTGAGAGGTAGATTGGTGCCGCTTGCAGAAGATTACATTAGATATATTAGCACTAGAAATGATCAGCTCTTCGTGTGCTAATCATCACTGCATATAACTAAGATTGAAAGGCAAGAGCTTTGTAAGTTTCTTTTATCTTCTACTACTGTATAATCATATTATTTGTCTGACCCAGACTTCTTTTTTTCTAGATGAATGAAATTTAGAAATCCAGATGGGGCTAGGACTGTCTTTAAGAAATTGTAGCTTTGACTCTGTTAAGATCAAATATCTCCAAGGTGAGTATAAGCGCCGATATCAATTCGGGGTTGAAGGAGTCACAACTCTGGAATCATAGTTGATAGAGTGTAGGACAAAAGTCTCAATAATGACATCTTCCTTCTCGTTGCAGCTTCAGAATGTTGAGAGAACTTGAGATACGTTGGTGCAGACACGAGCCAATCTCAGTGAAAGTAAGAGATGCGTGAAAGTCCTTAAGTTGACAGTGTCAGCCCAGGAGGAAGAGATCCGACTTTTGAGGTCTATGAAAGATGTTGATGTTGTAAAAGTTATGCAAAAAACAGTCGAGGACTTCAAGAACTCGCTTGAACTCAAGACTATTTTTCGAGACCATGTACAGGAGGCTTGTGATCCATTACTTGATTTTGAGACAAATGAGCAACAAAAGTGGTTCACTGGGAAAGATTCATCCGGAGTTTTCTGATGATGAGTCAAGCGACGCAACGTCGAACTGGGATTGTCATGGAGGGGCTCACTACTAGCCAAGCTTTAGAGGATGCTTTTGATATGTTCAAACCACACAGAAGTAACTATTTTTTTCAGCTTTTGTCAAAATGATGTTATATGAGCGATGCATGTTGATCATCTTGTTTAGTTATTTGTTTTTGTTGGCTATTTGCCTCCTGATAATCTTTTTTGTGATAATATTGAAGCATGTTCTCTTTTCATGCCACTGTGAATATCGAATATCATTTAGAAGTTATAATATGTGAGGAGGTTGCCGTGTGGATAGCGACATTTGACTTGCCTGGGGTTGTGCATCATAATATTACTCAATGATGTAAACCTGTATGGGAGAAGCCAACTAAAATCCATAGAGGACTTTTTAACCTATTCGAGATTGTTGGAGCATTGCTCGCTTACGAACCTTTGTGGAAGGGAGCAGGTACAATCCACTAAGGATTGTTAACCTATCCATGGTTGTTTATCGGAGTAAAAACTTGACGATGTTAACCCATATGGAAGAGGTTAAATCAAATTCTTCTGGGATTGATCGTGCTTTGACTAAGATGCAACCAAAGTTGCATATTTCTCGAGTCGAGAGCATTAAATGATTTGCGAATGAGTCGTTACATTTTCTAGAGATATCCTCAATGTAGAAGAAAGTAAGTGAATGATATTAATTTAATAANTCTTTAACTAATAGATTTCATTGAAAATAAGTTCCTTCAAGCCTTAAACCATTTTCTGCCTCAACTGCATGATGCAACGCTTCATTCTCAAGGCTTAGTTAAATTCAAGGATTGTGATAAACAGTTTGTGCTTTTGCTTAGACGATTTATTTTATTAATTCAAAAAATTATTTGGGCTCATCAACCTTCGTTGTGATTGTGGAGGCATTATAATTGCTTCATTGAAAAAAATGAGTACCATGTAGAAAGNGGATCATCAACCTTCGTTGTGATTGTGGAGGCATTATAATTGCTTCATTGAAAAAAATGAGTACCATGTAGAAAGAACGAGTTAAGGGATCATGTTCAGATTGATATCATGGGGTTTAATTAGTACTACAATGAGTAAAATGCTTTTTAGCATTAGATAACTTAAACTAATGTGGCTCCATAATACAGTCAGTTGTAACAAGGTTGGATATAGTACTCAGATGCTATGATTTACCGCTTATAATGCACCAAACCTTAAACCCATCTGTTTCAGAGAAAGGTAGTCGTGACAAAAGAAATTTATTTGTGAAACAGAATTAAAGTTTAACTTCAAGTGGATTGTGAAACAGCTTGGATAACAAAAACGTGAATGATTACAATGGAGTCAATTGGCTTATGTCTAGTAAAATCATTCCAAAAAAATTGTTTTACTGGAATCATAAAAGGACTGCCAAGTTTTGGACCATAATTACAGCTGAAAGATGATTAGAAGAAACAGATGATCAACAAAAGGACTGGCTACAAAAAAATGATGAAATAAAAGCTTGCGTAAGAATTATTACTGAAAATTAGGTAAGCTAAGCTCTGATGATTTGATAACTGCACCATGCTCAGAAGTTCCAACAATATAATCATAGCTTTCCTGAGAAAGACAATATTAATATTTCTAGAATATTAAAAAGATAATCCCAAGTTCTTATCTTGAAAATTCTATGTCAATAAAAAGAATTCCACCAACCTTGTGCAGGCAGTTCTTGAAAACTGAACTGAAGTTTGGGGCATACCGAACCTTATAGCCCCAATAAATTCCCATTTCTTCCCGTGGAGTATTTTCTCCAACAACCTTCTTCAAACTATCTAGACAAAAAGAGGAAGAACATTGTTACATCAGAAATACCAACTATATTTTAAGATGATTTCAGCGCACAGAGCTAATTTTTACAATAATGAGTGGGGACCTCATTTAATAAACATGCACCAACCAAGCAAACCTAGCATGTGTTGAAAACTAGGCATAACTCCTTTAACTTTGATACGAAACCCCAATTATATTAACGGCAACGCAGCCTAAACTTAAATATAAAATTTGATGTAAGATGGTCTACGTCTCTTACTCCTTCAAAAATCACCATCATCATCATTAAAGCATTGATGCAACAATCTATGGCCAACTTTATAAAGCTCCACTTTCTATTTGCTCCTATTGACACCAGCCTTGCATATTATTCACAAAAATTTGAGACAGCTTCTTCAAACCATGTCATCTTTTACCTTTAGTCTATCATTTCTTCTTTATAATACCCCAATAATAATTTTATTTACATTTCTAATAGGCACATTTTGTATCATACATGTCCAAAGTACCCGTTTAATTTCAATTATGTTATATTCAATAAATGCCACTCAAATCATTTCTCTAATGCAAACTTATTAATTTAATCTTTCTAATTTGCCACAAATCAATCTTAAAATTCTCATTTTTGTAAATTTAACTTAGTTGTTAACTTCTTTATGGCTCAACACTCTGTGACAAACAACATTGTTGGCCTAATAATAGTTTCATAAAATTTACCTTTTAATCTCCATAAAGTATTATTGGATGATACTCCCTAGAAATTTTTTTTAACTTTAAACATAGAAACTTAACTCTATCAAGTCAATAAAAAGAAAAACATTGTGTTTCTTGCAAGACATCGATGAATCATATCAGATGGGCCTATCATGCCGATATATAAAATATCTCTAACGTCTTCCATAAATAGAACACAATATTATCATTTGCAATAACTTCAAGAACAAGCTAATTATATGTCAGATAAGATGTTGAATGTGAATTTACAAGGGCATTGAAAAAATCTAAAATAACCCGTAATATTGGTACTAGATTTATGAATTAAAGTTAAATCAGTTACAACAAAGAAAACTGATATAAGTGTTTCCCACGATTTATATTTTATAAGCAGTTATCTCAATGCATTGGACAAACTTATATGACCACTTCTTTCTTGTAATTAAAGGTTTTTTAAGAAACTTTACAGAGCTCAAGTCATACCTACTATTTTATCATCTAATTTAACTTTATAGTGGTCAAAACCAACAATTAATTTTTTTCTGAATCTCTTCATACAAATAAAATGAAATTACGTAACATCCTATTTATATGAAATAAATAATGAAAATGCTAAAATTCCAAAACGAGTCCTAACAAATACAAAAAGAGATAAATAACTCCTAGATGATCACATGATAAAAGAAATTGAAAATAAGTAACCCTCACAAATATGATATGCATATATGGATTTAGAAACTCTTCAAAAAGGCCAACACAAAAGGCTTAAATATTAATGGAGATAATTTATTAACTTCAAAAATTCGTCCAACTAGATGAAAATCTAAACTTCAATTTTTTTCCTCATAGCCATGTTTAACAAATTGTTTAAAACATTGATGAAATTTAGCTTTCTCCACAAGTCACTCTCTACGAGTATTGAGATCAAGGCACAAGGACAAAAAACAAAATCATTTTTAATTTGATTAGTAGAATTAACTTTGTTAGAATTTTCATCAAGAGTTAAATCAATTTATCCAATTCATTTATCTTTAATAAGCACGAGCTATTCACTATCACATTGAGATCGTTTTTCATTTTTTCGATTGGCTCATGAACTATTAAAGGCATTCAACTTTGCATTTAGAAATTAATTAAATTTCATCTAGAAGCCCATCTCCATACTCATGTTAAAGATTAAATCAAAATTCTATTTAAGGTTTAAACTCAATTATTATCTCAAATTAACTTCAGCTTAAAACTCAGATTCTAGTTCTCGTTCAAATATAAGAGCAATTTAATTTTCAAGAGTAAACTCAATTTCTCTTAGAGGTCCATTTGAATTAAGTTTAATGGCAAACTCAAATTCAGATTCAAATATGAACTCACACTTATACTCAGTTCAAAACTTAAGTTCTAACTCTTGTTCAAGTTCAGCTTCATAACCATATTCTAGCATAAACACAAATTCATCAAAAATCAAATATAGACTCATTTTGTACTGGTAAATCTTCTTCTTCATTTAATACATCATCAAAAGAATATTTCCTATTGCGTGCTAGAAAATCCTAGTGGCAGAGAAATCTTATTGTTTAGCACAACATAATTTTCCAACACATACACGTATAAACATGTAGAAGATAACCAAATTTTTTTTTTATGTGAAAAAACTCTGGATAGGTAAAAAATCACGAGGTTTAGCCCAGTCAAAGTAATCCACTACGAAATTGAAAGAGCATAGGTGCACTTTTTTCTAAATTAGAGAAGATAAAATTAAACAAATTGACGATCATAACTTTATAATAATAATTTGTCTATAAGAGTCATAATTGAGCTACAATAATTGTAACCGGTGACTACAATAATAGTAGTTAACTACAAAAGTTATAATTGGTGGCTACAACAACCATAGTTAGCTATAGCAATGGTTGATGGTGGTCGACGGCAACCTTTGCTAGTTGATGGCAATCTCTGATGATCAATGGAGATATCTGGTGATCAACAACAAACTCTTGTGGTCAAATGCGATCTCAAGTGACCGACGATAACTGTCGAAATTTCAATGGTTAAGCTCCTTAACGACCTTAGAATAGAATGATTTTGGGCTCACTAGATTTCTCTATAAGCATGCCAAATTTTGAGATCATTAGCCTTCCAATTGAGGCAGCAAAATATTTTACTATGCTTCAAGTGTTTGATATGAACTTATTTGGACTCGGATTGTATCACCTCTGAGTCATTGATTTACCTTATTAGGACACTTAATTTGACTATAAACTTGTTGAAATTGGAGCATGGATGATCTTGAATTTGAATTTATAATTTTCTTGCTCAAAATGCGTCAAGATCCGTACATGATGATAAAAATTTAATGATAACACAATTTATATGCGTCAATTCATTGATAAGGTTAGATTCAATTATGCAAATTGAATTACACTTTATTGACATATGCTTGCCAAATTTTTGAAAAAAAAGAAGAAGCTTTTGTCTAAATTTTAACTTTATTTTATGATTGATAAGCAAATTTTAAATTTACATCATTGTAATAACATTCTTGAGAAGTGAAAATAACACTTTCGCTTTTGAAGCTTTAATTATATATGTAGCAATTTTAACAAAGTACTCGAATACATCTCAACACTCAATGATACAATTAAAGCCAAAATAGCGCTTTTTTGTAGATCGTAACATCATTCATTCTTAATCTCATGTAAAATGATTAATGAAATAAATAATTGTAATTNTGTAGATCGTAACATCATTCATTCTTAATCTCATGTAAAATGATTAATGAAATAAATAATTGTAATTTAATATCTAGGCAATATTTTTAACTAAAAAACTCATAAATTTGTTATAATATATTTATCGGGGTCTCTAGTACTAATGTATTCATGTAGTATATTTATATACTCACCAAATGACATATATAATTCTACAACTTTATGATTTANAACAAAAAAATGACATAAATAAACTAAATGGATTTCAGTCTGGATATTTACTATAGCATATATTTCATTGCAAAAAATACATTAATAAAAACCGATGTGTTATGATTTGTTTATTAAAAATTCAAAAGGTTTACAGCTTCTAATAAAAAATCATTGCAAGAAGCTACAAGAGTTGAGATAGGTCAAGACAGATTCACCAGGAGTTTAATTCTAAGATAATNAATGATGTTAAAATTATAACATATAATACCAATTCTGATGGAAAATATTTTAGGGTCTAAAGTTCACTAATGCTAACCAAAAATGATAATTCGAGTATTCCATTTTTTTCAATTTTAGTAAAAGATTATTCACATTGATTAAAAATTAGAAAACACTATCAATTTTAAAAAATAATCAAATGATAAATTAAGAATCGCCAAACTTTCAAATTCCATAAGAAATTGGAGAACCAATATTAATTCTACGCAGAACTAAATTCAAATAAGGAAGGAAACTGGCAAGCATTAAACTTTAAAAAACCTCAATCATGTACAATAATCAATCGCTAAACAATATATAAGAAAAAAATAATGATAAAAATCATCACATGTAAGATTCAAACCTCATGTCAGCACAAAAAGATTCACCCTCTTAAAGTAATCATCAATGATTGTGAAGCTCACATAATCCGCTTCAAAAGCACAGAAAAAATGAGACAAATTCAATTTTATATTTTTTTCACTATTTAATGTACAATACATTTGCATGCACCAGGGACCTATTTATAACCCAAAAAAGACCCAAANCACTATTTAATGTACAATACATTTGCATGCACCAGGGACCTATTTATAACCCAAAAAAGACCCAAAATATGTAATTTCATATAATCCTCCAAGATGCCGGCTATTATTACAAGTTTTAATTCAACATGCTTTAATTTCAACATGTTTACAGTCTTAGTTTCAAAAAGCAAAAAGCAAACTGCCAACTTTGAACATTCATTCCGACAATTCTGGCATAGCCTAATTTTTCTCAGCTACAGTAAAATACTAGAATAAAGAAATAAGTGAACCCACTACAATACCCCAAGTTCGAAAGGAGGAAGCAAAGAATTCTACAGTGTCCACATATGGAAAAAACAAAAACAGTTTACTAAAGCTACAGCTACATGAAAAATAGAAGTGCGGCAGAATGGAAAAAGAAAACGAATAGGTAAACACATGAAACACCTATGGGAAATTCCAGACTCAACATGGTGTTTTGTAACCAAAATAGTAGATTTCCAAATCGGTAGATGTACAAAAAAAAAAAAAAAAAAAAAAA
>JXCR01082343.1:319530-338223 GCA_002079205.1 Phalaenopsis hybrid cultivar
AATGTTGTTGGTTACTGATATGATGATTCAGTTGGTTGGGAAGGCAGTGGGGGATTTTGGAGGTTCTCTGATTTTGTTTTTTTGCAATTTCATTTGTCGAAAAATGTGGTGATGGCTTGTTCTGTGAATTTGGTGAGAAGAGTACTTGTGGTGCTGGTTTTTGTGATTTTGTTAAGAACATCATTGGTGATTTGATTGGGTTGTTACTGTGATGATTAGTTGTGGTGGTTACTGGTGGGTTGGCCGAATTTTAGCGGTGGTAGATTGCTAGTTGGTTGCCCAAATTTTAGTGGTGGATTGCTGGTGGAGGTTGCTGTTAAATTTAGTTCAGTGTCGGTGCTAGTGGTGGTGGATTGCTAGTGGTGTTGGATTGCTGGCGTGGTTGTGGTGGTTGTAGTTGTGGTTGTGCTGTGATGGTTGTGGTTTGTGGTTGTGTTAATTTTGTGTGGTTTGTGGTTGTGCGTGGGGTGTTGTTGTTCTGAGTGAAGATGCTTATGCGTGGGGTTGTGTCATTCTGTGTGGATACTGATTTGTAGTTCTGTGAGGCTGTGATTCCATGTGAAGGTGTTGGTGTGGCGTTATGGGGTGGTGTGGTTTGTGGTTATGTGATTGTGTTTGTTCTGTGCGGTTTGAGGTTGTGNAGTTGGTTGCCCAAATTTTAGTGGTGGATTGCTGGTGGAGGTTGCTGTTAAATTTAGTTCAGTGTCGGTGCTAGTGGTGGTGGATTGCTAGTGGTGTTGGATTGCTGGCGTGGTTGTGGTGGTTGTAGTTGTGGTTGTGCTGTGATGGTTGTGGTTTGTGGTTGTGTTAATTTTGTGTGGTTTGTGGTTGTGCGTGGGGTGTTGTTGTTCTGAGTGAAGATGCTTATGCGTGGGGTTGTGTCATTCTGTGTGGATTCTGATTTGTAGTTCTGTGAGGCTGTGATTCCACGTGAAGGTGCTGGTGTGGCGTTATGGGGTGGTGTGGTTTGTGGTTATGTGATTGTGTTTGTTCTGTGCGGTTTGAGGTTGTGTGTGGAGGTATGATTCTGTGTGGTTGTGGTTGTGTGTGGAGGTTGTGGTTGTGGTTGTGGTTTGTGGTTGTGTTGGTTCTGTGTGATTTGTGTTTGTGTATGGAAGTGTGGATTTGTGTGGAGGTATTGGAGTTGTTTTGTGTGGAGGTGTTTGTGTTTGGGGTTGTGGAGTGTGGTTGTGGAGTTGTGGAGTTGTGGAGCTGTGGGATGTGGTTGCGTTGGTGTGGAGGTATGGAGTTGTGGAGGTGTTTGCGTGTAGTTGTGATTTCTTCTAATTACTTATTCTGTCAAATATTTATGTTTAGCTTTTACTACCCTAGTAACGAAATGGTTAAAGAAAATGACAGTTCATCAGCTATGTGGAATAAGGAAACCAAACTTATATTTTGCAACCTCTGTCTTAAAGAAGTNGTGGTTGTGGAGGTGTTTGCGTGTAGTTGTGATTTCTTCTAATTACTTATTCTGTCAAATTTTATGTTTAGCTTTTACTACCCTAGTAACGAAATGGTTAAAGGAAATGACAGTTCATCAGCTATGTGGAATAAGGAAACCAAACTTATATTTTGCAACCTCTGTCTTAAAGAAGTCGAACTAGAAAATAGGCCCACCACCTATTTTAATAAGGAATGGTGACAAAATATTATAAAGAGTTTCAAGTAAATGATGGGAAGGGAGTACGATAGGATGCAACTGAAGAACAAGTGAGATCAGTTGAAAAAGAACTAGAAATTATCGAATGAATTAAAATAAGGATCCACAGGCTTGGGTTGGGATCCAATCAAACAAACTATCGATGCTTCGAATAAATAGTGGACTGAGAAATTGGAAGTAACAACTTATCCATGAAAGATTTTCTTTTCATTACTTTTTCTTCTAGAATTATATGAACATATCAACTTCACCTTATATTGCATGTAGTGTCAGCTGCCAAGAAATTCAAATTCAATGGAATTGACCCAGATATGGAAGAAAAGTTGGACCGTATCTTTGGTGGGGTTGTGGCAACGGGGACTAATGCCTGGACCACTAGTAAGCAAGAGTCCGCAGGCATACCTGAGAACTTGGATGTCAAGCAAGCAATTGGCTCCGATGAAGGCCTAAGCCCAAACCAAATGAAGTGGAGTTCACATGCAGGTCAAAGTGTACAAGGGTGGAGAAAAAGAAAAAAAAAGAGTTGTTTTCATTAGAAGCCAAATATCAAAATCGGTCGAGCCTGAAACTTCACATGTGACCTCCATCGAAGATATTATCTGATTTCTGGAGGCAACTCAAGAAGTTAATGAGGACATGTTATATTTGAACTCCATGAAGTTGTTGGAGGACCCAGCCTGTAGGTAGTTTTTCATGAAGAAAACCCCTGAAAGTACAATTATTTATGTTTTTTTTACGACGACAATGACGATTAATTTCATCTAGTTATTGTTGTACTATTTGTATTTATTTTCCTGTAGGTTTATCGAATTTCTTATNAATGAGGACATGTTGCTATATTTGAACTCCATGAAGTTGTTGGAGGACCCAGCCTGTAGATAGTTTTTCATGAAGAAAACCCCTGAAAGTACAATTATTTATGTTTTTTTACGACGACAAGGACGATTAATTTCATCTAGTTATTGTTGTACTATTTGTATTTATTTTCCTGTAGGTTTATCGAATTTCTTATTTGGATGATTTTTCCTTCTCCTAGGAACAATCTTTATGCTATTTTGGATATTTGTCGTTCTATCGTACACTTTGTGATTCAATATTCGAAGTTTATCAACTTTGTTTGATTAAAAAATGATGAACTCAAGATTTCTGGGATTTCCCAAGCATTGTTGTGCCACTGTAAACATTAGAGTTTCCTGCTGACGTCACGTCGGCCACATAGCTACGAGAGAAAGTACTATAGTTGCCCACGAAGAATCACGGAAAAGTGTGACTTCTTCTGGTAAGCAGACAGGCTGACAGATTCCAACGCCGAATGTGATCGGGAATAGATAGTATCCCTAGAGGACAGCGTAGCTCGTGACATCTACAATCTGTATTTTAAAAATAATATTATTATATTATTAAATGTTATTATAATTTTTTTCTTTATTTTAGTAATTAAGATACTCAATATTAAATTAAGGGTACAAATTATTTTTTGTATTATTCTTAAGTGGATTTTTGCTTATAAAATATCAAATAAATGGGTATGATAGTTCTGTCCAATTAGCATTACTACACATAGAAAAAATTGTCATTTGTTTAGAAACAGCTGCAGCACAGCTATATTTAAACTGCAAAAAATAAGCAACCAGCCAACTTATCTACAGCAGCTTCATATGGCAACTGCTGCGCAGCAGCATATTAATAAGTTGCAGCTGCCCCAAACAGACCTTTAGATTGTTCAAATATTTATAANTAGCTATATTTAAACTGCAAAAAATAAGCAACCAGCCAACTTATCTACAGCAGCTTCATATGACAGCTGCTGCGCAGCAGCATATTAATAAGTTGCAGCTGCCCCAAACAGACCTTTAGATTGTTCAAATATTTATAAATTATTATATAAGTATATTATATGACCTGAAAAGATAAATAGCATGATCTATAAAATATACGCACAAAGACGAGCGTAATTCACGCCCTTTTCGTACTAAATATGAACACTCGAATACTCATGCATGTTAGTTGAAAAAGCATACTCATATTGACATACCTAAATTGATGCAACATTTAAATGATANGAGACGAGCGTAATTCACGCCCTTTTCGTACTAAATATGAACACTCGGATACTCATGCATGTTAGTTGAAAAAGCATACTCATATTGACATACCTAAATTGATGCAACATTTAAATGATACTCCTGTGACATTACAAAATAATGATTTTTTAAATTATTTTGAAAGATCATATTTAAATAAAAAACAGTTACTTCCAATTTTAGAATTAGCATGTGTATTGCTTTCTTTTACCTTACATTATAGTAGCTTAGAAGTATGATTATTCATTGGTTCAATAATGACTCGCTATGTTTTTAACTAACATTTAAAATTTTAAATCTTGAGCTAAAAATGATTGGAAAAAAAGGATAATGTGGAGAGGCAAAATAGCCAACATAAAAAAAAATAAATTCTTTCTAATTATTTTATTTTAAATTAATTTTAATTCTTTTTATCAAAGGCTCTTTAGAATTATTAAATAATTATCAACTAATGATATATATGTGTGTGTGTGTGTGTGTGTGTGTGTGTGTCCACCTGGAGAGAAAACTACAACAGGACAGGATTTGGTGTCTGATGCTATTGCCCCTGCGAACCCTCCCCTGAAAAAAATTGTTTCTGCGATCAATGAGAAGCTGGATGGCCCTGCTGAGCAACCTACACTTTCAAACCCTATTGAAAATAATAATGAAGAACCCCTACCTACACGGATTGATAATCAGGAGAACATTGCAGCTCCCCATCTTCAGAAAGTATCAGGGGTAGAGGCGATAACTCTTACCTCACATACACTTGTGGGCACAACTGTTGGCAATCTTTCTACTGCAGCACTACCATATCATCCGAATGAGCAACAATCTTAAGATGAGGAATGACAGGTCTACACTTCCAAGAGGAAGAAGAAGAATGGAGATCTACTTGAGCTAAGGAATCTAATAGATGATACTCTGGTTACTCCGGGCAATAGTACACACCTCACCAATCTGTTAGTTGGTTCCTTTCCAAGAACTAGAGACAGAGGCAGAACTAAAGTGAGTCAACCTGGTTGATCTTATATGTACCATCTACTTTTGGGTTTTAAGTTTCTTTTATTTTCTTTTTGTGTGTGTGTGTTGTACCGTATGGGTTGGGTGTCAAGTTGGGTCCACTCATACAACCTATCTGTACTATTTTCTCTTCAATAAATTTGCCTTGGGCTTTTAAAAAAAAAGGCGTGTATGTATGTATGTATGTATATATATATATATATGTATGTATGTGTGCATGTATGTATGTATATCTATATATGTGTGCATGTATGTATGTATATCTATATATGTGTGCATGTATGTATGTATATGTGTGTGTGTATATGTGTGTGTTTGTGTGTGTCTATAAATATATGCTCTTGTGGATGGCATTGTCTAAGGTGGATGAACTTTAAGACACATTCACATTTAAGCTTGCACAAAATTTGTTGTTATTCAGTTAGAACACCAATGGTAACAAGTTACAATAAATTACTAGCATGCTACAGTTAACATATTAAATTGAAATAGAAAATTATGACAAATCCAATAAGCCCAACTTAAGAAAATTCTTAAGACAGCAAATAGTGAAAAATAATTTAATGTGACTATCTTTTATCTAACTCAACAATTGAAATTTAATTGGACGAAAGTAAAATGATTGGTGGATTTAAGATTTGAAATAACTTGCAAGTAAATTTGTTTAAATACGCAAGTAAATTAGAGATTAATTGAAGCTCAATCAAGATCAATATTTTATTAGTATTTAATTATGCTAACGACGGTTACAACAAGTAGTTAAAAAAATAGTTCATGGATCAATTATGTAGAGTGAAAAGCAATCATTTATTCAAGGGTAATTAGAAAATCACTATAGCTTACTTAAGATGATTAAAATAGTTAAAAATAAGTTTAGGTCATTAGTGCTACAGTGAAAAGCGGACTATACGTTAATAAGACGGGTAAACAAAACAAATATAGCAGAATTAGAGAAAAAATTAGACCAAATATAATTTGAATAGAGGTTGTGGGGAAAAAAAACAAAGTAGGCTTAAAAACTCAAACAACACTCAATAAGGATAAATGACGAATAAGAATTTATACAGACAACCCCAGAAAATTAAAACAAGACTTAAGATGATAAAGAGGTCTGCATCTAGCTGATGAGTTAGTTAATAGCCAAAGTAAAAGAAATAATTAGTTACTGAGGCTACTGTCGGCAGCAAAAGGTTGGTTGTTTAAAGTTTATGGGTTGCCCGTAAGAAGCTGTCGGTCGCTGGAAGTGAAGTCTCGTCGCCCGCTTCGGAAAGACGTTTTAATTTACGTATATATATATAATTTTAGAAAAATATGAAATCAAACTAACCTCATATTTTTCGCAGTTTAAATGAAAGAGCGCTCTACCTCAAATCCTGCATTTATCCCGAGGGATAAACACAAGACTTGAGAATGAGGCTCTATCAAATAAACTAAGAAATATATGACATCCGTTTGGTCTGCGAAACCGTTTTATTTGCCGACAAGTTCCCCTATGTAATACAAAGAATTAAATAGGGTTTATTTTTGGTTGGATTCGGAAAAGCTTCCTATAAGGGCAAGCCCCTATAGTTAATTACATCTTAAATGACCGAAGTCACCTAAGAAAACTCTCGATAAAAATCAGGGAATATTATCTTCAAAGAGGTCAAAAGGATAGGACTTTTCAACGAAATCGGACGAAGAGGTGTGAAAGGGGAAAAGCTCGAATCTGGAACATTGTTGAGGAATCCAAATGAAGAGAAACTAGGGGAGACCACGGATCCTGAGGCAAACCTCGGTGGCTTCCCAGTCTATCCTATGATTTGGCTCCAGTTTTGAGAAGAAATTATTAAAGTGTTTCATCCTGCTAATTTTAGTTAATTAGGGCTTATATTTACGTGACATGATCACACGAATCGCCTAGAAGATATGAGGGTTTATGTCGTATTGGACGACAACCTCGGAACCTAGAACGAGTTAGGGCTTAAATCGTACAGCAGAGCTATACGAATGTCTAAAGAAAAAGGTGAAGGATTTATGTTGCGTTAGGCAAATAACCTCGAAATCCTATGGATTGTTGTTTAATTTCTAGAAAAATGAATAGTTTTGCTGGGGAAGACGTGTTATGCGGTTGAAGGTGGTCGTGCTGCCCACTACGCTAACTCCAAGCTCCCCGACATGACGAGTTTGAGTTTTCTAGGGTATCTAGTTATAGTGTTAAATCAAACAGCTTTATGGTTGTAGTCCTCTAAATATCCTATGCAAAAAGGAAACATGTTTGAAGTTATATAATATAAATGTGCAACGCAGGAACAAATAATAGAATGCACGTGGAACAGTAGTAGACAAAAACAGGAGCAGTATAACATGCTATACAATACGGTAGCAGGTAGAAACAGGAACAGTATAACATGTTTTACAGGGAGAGCAGTAGCAGGTAGAAGACAAAAATAATATGACATGTTTATACAGTACAGTAGAAGATAGAAGCAGAAAAATAAAGTACTGAAAAATGTAAAGCAAATCTGTATGCCCTGTCGGCGCTTAAAAGGGGAAAAGAGAGTTTTAATGTTTGGGGGTCGCCCGTAAGAAGCTGTCGGTCGCCGGAATCGAAATCTCGTCGCCCGCTTCGAAGGTACTTTTTAATTTACGTATATATATATAATTTTAGAAAAATATGAAATCAAACTGACCTCATATTTTNATTGCTGATTGGTTGCCCAAATTTTAGTGGTGGATTGCTGGTGGTGGTTGCTGTTAAATTTAGTTCAGTGTCGGTGCTAGTGGTGGTGGATTGCTAGTGGTGTTGGATTGCTGGNTGGAGGATAAAAAGATGACTCATCAGAAGCAGATACTGTACATTCTGCACAAAGTCGACCAACACTTGTGATTTGATGTTTGGTCGTGGTAGATAATGAATGTCAAATTTTTTCAATTCTACCGACCATTTAACTAATCTTCCCAATATTTATGGTTTTTCTAGGATAGCCTTCAAAGAGAGTTGTGTGTAAACCCCGATAGCGTGGGTCTGAAAGTACGGATAAAGTCTTCTTAATAAGAATACCAGGGTCAGCGTAGTCTTATCAAATGACTTTCTGTATGAGAGAATCTTTGACGTAGTAGACTAGCTTTTCAACTAAGTTCTCCACCCTGACTAAGACAGTTTATTGCGTGAGGTGAAATAGCCAAGTAGATATATAACATCTCCTTTTGAACGGGCTTTGAGAGGAGGAGAGGTCAAGCCAGATATGCCTTGAGTTGCTCGAAAACGATATGACAGTCATTTTTTTATTGAAAATCAGTGTTATGAGCTTCTCTAAGTATCTTGAAGAACGACATATACTTATCTCCAGAACGAGCTAAGAAGCAAGATAGAGCGGCTATACGACCATTCGAGCGTTGCACCTTCTTGATGTTCTTTTGAGGCACCATGTCTCTCAGTTCCTTGATTTTTTCCATGATGAGTAACCATGAATCTCAAAAACTTCCTCGGTGTGACTCTAAAAGCATATTTAGCGGGTTAAGATGCATGTTGTAGTGACGAAGAAGATGGAAACACTCCTCCAGATGAGAAATGTGTTGAGACTCTTCCAGGCATTTTACCAACATATCATCAACGTAAACCTCAGTCGTATGTTCGAGTAGGTTTTTTAAGACATTGTTCATGAGAAGTTGATAAGTTGCACCAGCGTTTTTCAACCTGAATGACATAACCTTGTAGCAATATAAACCCTTATCTGTTTGTAAAGAGGTGGCTTCCTGGTTTATCAGGCTTATTTTTATTTGATTGTACCCTGAGTATGCATCCATAAACTTAACATCTGGTGTCCAAATGTAGCATCGACTAGTTGATCTATGCGGGAGGTGAATATTATCTTTCAGACAAGCTTTTTTGAGGTCGGTATAGTCGACACACATCTTACATGCACTGCTAGCTTTTTTGAGCATGACAACATTGTTCAGCCATGCGTGGTGGTGCACTTCCCGTTTGAATTTTGCTTCCATAAGCTTGTTGACCTCCTGTTCGGTAGCTTGTAAGCGATCTGGGGTAAAATTGAGCTTCTTCTGGATGAGCGGTTTAAAGGTTGGATCTACCTTTACTATTTCAAGGTTGACTCCAGGCATGTCGACCGGGGTCCATGCAAAAATGTATTGGTTCCTTGGAGAAGATCTACATATTCTAATTTTTGCTCATCGAAGAGCAAGGAACCAAGCTGCACTCGTCGGAGAGCTGGACGTGGACCAAGTCTTCCATGGAAGAAGCCCGTTGAGACACACTTTCATCTCAAAGATCAAAGTTTTCGATGTTAAGTGTCACCGACAGGCACTATGGGGCTTGCCTGAGGTAGCATGATTGCACTATCTGTTGATCTCCTCGCACGATGTTGATCCCTGTTAGGGTTGGAAACTTGAGCTTCATTTGTAGCATAGAAGTTACGATGCTATAGATTGCAGGGGTCTCCCGAAAATGACATTGTATGCTGATTCTGACTCGATGAAAATGAACTAGCATGAGTGGGTTGTCTATCGAGGAAAATCTCCCATGTCAATGAGGAGATTTATTGTTCCCTCGACCCTTACACCAATAAATTATCAAAACCGTATCATGACCCGAATGCAGGTTGAAGTATTTCTCTTGTCAATCCCAAACTGAGGAAAATGGATTGGAACAAGACATCGACATAGCTCCCTCTCCCATTATCGATCAGGATCCTCTTTACGTCGTAACAGGGTTCACCAATTCCTGTGCTAATAATGAGAGGGTCTTTGTCCGGGATTCAGGCTCATTCCAAATCGGAATCATCAAACATGATAAGCTCGAGACGCAATTTCTTTTGCGCTGGTTCACCGGGTATAGTGATAAGGACTTGATCAGTCAGCAACCGGTCTCCAACAATTGTCTGAATTTCGCCCACTACTGGGTGACTCCCATGTGTTGCTTTTGTGTATATTACCTTCTAATATGAGCATTATCGGTACCCGCTAGTTTTTTTTTGCACAAATCAGCCAATATATTTCTGCCAAATCAATCTTTCAATCTCTTACTTGAGCTACTTACATGCCTCAGTGGTGTAGCCATGACTTTGATGAAAATGATATTATTGCTCTTAATTCTCTGAGTTAGGTTTTAGGGGGTGAGACCACTTAATAGTTTTCTCATCTTTGATTGTCATCATGACGTTAATATGCGATGTGTTGAGCGATACTCTTTCGTAGGTCGATGCTCACTTCACTGGCCTGCAGGTTGGGAAAGGGTCACGACTCCTCTGTTAGGATTTTCTCTATTGCGAAGATAGATTATAGTCTCCGACGTTACTTTTGCACTCTCCCCCAAATTGCTCGATCTGCTCTTTATGTGCACTGATGAACTAGTTTGCAGTGATTTGGGCCTTAATGCAATGAACAAGGTTAGCATAAGAACGAACTCTCCCGCAACAGTGATGAGTTGAAGGATACTGAGCGGAGCCTCTCAAGGAAGACTCCTGTTAGTAACTTTTGATCCACTCTCGAAATCTGACGGACTTCAACGGAAAACCTGCGGAAGGAGTCTTTGAGCGACTCTTTTTTACTTTGACGAATTCCTGAGAGATGGGATGAATCCTTGATGATCCATCGATTTGCCATGAACTGTTCTGCGAATAGTCTGACAAGCTTGTTAAAGGTGTTTTCAGTGCTCCTTGACAGAGAATAGAATCATGTTCGAGCTTGTTCTTTATGGGTGGCCGAGAACACTTGACACAGAAGTGCATCAGACATGCTGAATGTGTATGATGATTTGATAATGATCAATATGCTCATAAAGGTCAGTTATTATTTCATAGGTGTCGATGTTCGGAAGCTTGAAGCCTATTGGGATGGAGTGTTGGAAGACCACATCTGCTAAGGGAGAGAATTCATGGACGTTATCGTTAGTGGGGAAGTGATCGTTTTTCTCTAGGGGAACTCTTCCCGGACGAGACGTCGTAGTTCGTTATGAATGACATCATCTAGAATTACAACAAGACGTGGCGGTGCCAGGTGAGCCACGCGAGATGGATGAGTGAAACTTCCAGTATTGTGGAGTTCAACACCACCACCTAGCAGGGGAAGTATTCTTTTTGGGGAGGGGGGCCGGTACGAGTTCCTCCGAGTAGTGCGTTTCCCATAGGTCGCTGAGTTAATGGTAAACAAACTTTGTTCAACGGTGTGGGTAGCGGCTGTTGAGCCTTGCGTAAGAGCTGTAGAATCTTTAGTTGAAGCTCCTCTATTCAGTGGATTCGATTTTCCATAGGACTCGAGACACCTTCATTGGCAAGATGATGTCTTTTAGGGTGCAGAGATGAAGAAGTATGCCGCCCTTGGTTTCGTGAATGATCCCTGGAACGATGGGTGCTGAATCAGGATGTTCCGTTGTCACGAATATTGTGTGTGGTGTTTCTGTAGTAAGCATCGCAAGTACTTTATTGATGAGATTGCAGTTTCCCACAAACATCACCAAATTGATGTGTGCTAGAAAATTTGCGACGATAGAGTAATGAATTATCGTCTTGGTGTTGTATGAGAATTTATCACATACTCAAATAAAAGAAAACAACCAGTAGTGATACTGGAAGTTTTAATGTGGAAAACCCGTAAAAGGAAAAAATCATGGGACCTGACCGAGTTGTAAAAATCCGCTATAAGATGATGATTGCAGAGACCCCTTGTCCCACAGGTTGGACAGAGTTACAAAGTTTTCAGAATTTGAATATCGACGTGTGAATGAACTTGTTGTAAGAAGTGGGTGGCGACCGAAGGCGGTCATTAGAGACTAGTAAGTGGCGATCGATGACGGTCACCGGTGGTCAACAGTGGTCGACAACGGACGATGGTGGTCAACAACGGTCGGCGATGATCGATGACGATCAACGGCGGTCGGCAGTGGTTAACGGTGGTCGACGGTAATTGATGACGGTCGGTGGTGATTGATGGCGGTCAGCGGCGATCGATAGTGGCTGGGGTAGTGCTGGACTTCAGCTCCTCAGAGCTACAAGTTTTTTCTCAAGCCTCAGACTCTCCTCCATCTAATGAGAGTAGTGAAACTTTATTTATGGTATTCTGAGAGTAATTAATGTATGAATATGAACTACTTTGATCAGAAGGTCTGGAGAACTTTCTTCGATCAGACGATGTTTGAGTGTCTTAATAATATCGTAATTGAGCAAACTCTTGCTCGCTGAATTCATATTGTCGAGATGTTCGATTCGACTATAGGCTTGCTAGATTCAACATTCGCTTGACCTTCTAAATATGTCCGAAAAACTTTCAAAAGTGGTTTAATGACTTGATCTGAGCTAGATTTGACTTAGATTGGACTAACTTTGATCTCATTGAGTCATTCTCATCGAGTCGGTCAGTTTGACTATAAGTTTGCTGAAATCAGAGCTATGGATAACTCTTAATTGAAGTTTGAATGTTTCTTGATTAAAAGATTGTTTCAAAATTTGTGTCGGATGATAAAAATTTGCTGATAACATATCAAATTCATTTGCCTGAATGAATGTAATTATTAATTCAAGTTAACTTCAATTTGTTTTTGGGTCGTTTGACTTGCTAAAAATGCAACGGAATGTAAAGTGTTACAGAATGCTATAATAACAATGTATTTGAATTACTTTTGAGTTCTTTGATTCACTGCAAAATAAACATAGGATTTTATATTTTTTTGTTTGGTTTGGAGTAGATTGAAAATAATATATTTGCTTGGGCGAAGGGCGACAACCGCGACGACTGACAGAGGCGGACATTGAGCCGTTGCAGGTGGAGGACGGCGATGGGTAGGTGGCAGACGATGGGAGACGGGCGGCAGCGACAGGCAGGTGGCAGACGATGGGAGACGGGCGGCGGCGACGGTAGTGGGTTGCGACAGGTGGTGACTGTGGGTAGTGATGCGGTTTGGAAATAACCAAGATGAAAACAGATGGTTGTCGGCGCTAAAAAGTAAAGTATTAAAGTTTGGGGGAGTCGCCCGCTTCGGAAAGACGTTTAATTTACACATATATGTATAATTTTAGAAAAATATGAAATCAAACTGACCTCATATTTTTCACAGTTTAAATGAAAGAGCGCTCTACCTCAAATCCTGTATCTATCCCGAGGGATAAACACAAGACTTGAGGATGAGGCTCGATCAAATAAACTAAGAAATATATGACATCCGTTTGGTCTGCGAAACCATTTTATTTACCGACAAGTTCCCCTATTTAATACAAAGAATTAAATAGGGTTTATTTTAGGCTGGGTTCAGAAAAGCTTCCTATTAATTACATCTTAAATAACTGAAGTCACTTAAGAAAACTATCGATAAAAATCAGGGAATACTATCTTCGAAGAGGTCAAAAGAATAGGACTTTACAACAAAACCGGACAAAGATGTGTGAAAGGGGAAAAACTCTAATATGGAACATTGTTGAGGAACCCAAATGAAGAAGAACTAGGGGAGGTCATAGATCCAGAGGCGAACCTCGGTGACTTCCCAGTCTATCCTATGATTTGACTTCAGTTTTGAGGAGAAATTGTTCAGGTGTTTCATCTTGCCAATTTTATTTAATTAGGGCTTATACTTGCGTGACACAGTCACACGAGTCGCCTAAAAGATATGAGGGTTTACGTCGTATCGGACGACAACCTCGGAACATAGAACAAGTTAGGGCTTAAATCGTACAGCAGAGCTATACGAATGCCTAAAGAAAAGGTGGAGGATTTACACGCTAGGCGAACAACCTCGAAATCCTATGGATTGTTGTTTAATTCTAGGAAAAGGAATGGACGCTAGACAAACAACCTCGAAATCCTATGGATTGTTGTTTTAATTTCTAGGAGAAGAACGGTTTAGCTGGGGAAGACATGTTCTGCTGTTGGAGATGGTCGTGCTGCCCACCGTGCTAGTTCCAAGCTCCTTACCGTGACGAGTTTAAGTTTTATAGGGTGTCCAGTTATGATGTCAAATCGAATGACCCTATGGTTGTAGTCCTCTAAATGTCCTATATAAAAGAAGACATGCTTAAAGCCATATAATATAAAATGTGCAATACAGGACAAACAGTAGGATACATGTAGAACAGTAGCAGGTAGAAAACATGAATGATATAACATGCTGTACAGAAAGAATAGTAGCAAGTAGAAACAAGACAAGTATAACATGCTGTATAGGAAGAACAGTAGTAGGTAAAAACAAGAATAGTATAACATGCTATACAGGAAGAACAGTAGCAGACGGAAATAGGAATAATATAACATGCTGCACAAAAAGAATAGTAACAGGTAGAAACAGGAAAATGAAGTGCTGTAAAATGTAAAGCAAACCTGTACGCCCGTGAGATCCGCTGTTCCTTAAATATAGCAAGTCTAAATGCATCGCAAAAAACGAAGTCTGGAAGAAACGTCGTCTAGGAAATCCAAAGAAGAGTGTAACAACGACTCATGACAGAAGACTCGAGAAAATCAACGAGAAAAGACTCAAGTAAAGGAGAAGAAAAAGAATCCTAAAAAAAAATCTGGGAGAAATCCCGAAAGAAAGGAAAAGTAACACGAGTGCCTTGTCCCAAAGCTTCGATAAAACAAAATAAAAAAAAGTTCGGGTGAGGGGGACCGCAAGCACTCGTATGGGGCTAGGCTCAGATATATATTTATACTCGAGGGTTCGCGAAGGCTACTCGGTCACCCGAATATATAGAACCCGCCACTCTTCTAGAAGTGTGTCTTGAACCTCACTTAGAGGGCTATTTCCCAAACTAAACAGGTATTCGTCAGGTGGACAACCAGCTTTAAAGTATGTTTTATGTTTTAATTATGCATACAAATTTTAAACATGCAAAGAAGAGTTATCAATTTTTATTTCGTAGAAAAGTATGTTTTTGCTTGAAAATGGTTTATCAAAACTTATATTATATTTTTTTTAGAAATTTTTGTTGTCCACGAGTCGATTACACTGTCGGGCATGAGACTGTCAACAATCTGAGGAGGTTCGAGCCAACTCCCGCTAGACTTATGTCGGTGAAGGATACCATTATCCTATTATTCATCAAATACCTGGATCTTGATGTTATAGGATAGGGCAGCTTTCTGCTCTATCTTTGGTGTGCCTTTATCATCACCACCATATGCCCCAAAACGACTACTTGTGACCTTGCTTGATGGTTTCACGTATAACAAAAGGCTATACGCGGACACTTATGTATCGGACATAAGCATCAAAAGAACGAACCAAGAAGCAAGGAAAGAAAAGAACAAAAATGGGGTGAGAGAGAGGAGGCACTGATCCATCTAAAATACTGAAAAGGAGAATGGAGCAGTCCTCAAAGCTCCGACAAAAAGACTTGAAAAGGAAGACCCGAAGATCCTTGAATCAATCCAAGATGGATATCACTTTCTCACTTTTAGAATTGGACCAATCCGAGTCAAAATGACCTCCTAACACCGGTATCCAAACCCCAACGACATCTTTTATGAATTTAATTCATCCCAACTAAATGCCTTTCCAAAATAGGGTTTAAAATCTCCTAAACTTCAAAAGAAAGTGCCCTCGGGGAAACCACCACTAACATTTCCAAACTCATGCTGAAATTAAAACTCCCCAACATTCAAATTAATAAATAGCCTCATATATCAAATAAGTATGAAATTTTCCCACAGAACCTAATTAAATGCTCACGGCCGGGGTTAATACAAAGAGATGAACAATAGCTAAAACTCTCGGCCAAGGGAACCCACAAGGGAAGGCAACTACTAAGGCTCACGGTTCAGGGCAGCAAGGGACAGCTATTAAGGCCCACGACCCAAGGAACAACAAATAAGGCTCACGACTAAGACAACCAAAAAGGAAGGGGGAGCTGTTAAGGCTCACGACCGAGGCAACCAAAAGAACCACCAGTGGCTACTATGCTTCCTCGACAAACATAAGAGGATAACTAAAGTGATTATAATTTTTGGGATGACAAACTTGATTCATCAATAACATTCGAGCCATTCAAGCCTAGCAAGAAGGACCAAATCACACCAAACAACCTCCAATAGGCCTCACGGGTAAGGACCAAAAGGGGAGGCTGATTCAACCGCATCACAAACCCACGGTTAGGAACCAAACAAACATCAAATTGTGGCCTTATAAACTGCCAAACCAATCCATCAAAGACGAAATAACAACTTTCGAATGGGGACAACACAGCAAGCCCAAAACAGACTCTCGGGTAAGAGCTGAGACCAACAAAAATCAAAAGAGACTAAGCCATTTCTCGGGGGGCCAAACAAAGCAAACCAAACTCCCAATTAAAGCCAAACAGAGTTGCAGCTGGAGTTCAAACTCAGGTTACAACAAAATGGTAAAAACATCTCCATATCCTCAAGACATCAAAATATAGAACTAACACATGTTTTATACAAGAACAGCTATGAAATTCCTCCAAATCAACATAAATCCATTCATCACATGTATATTTAAGTCGAGACACCCGTGGGATGCCAAAACCGAGCCAAAACCGAGCCTCCAAACCAAGGAATAACCTGCATGTCTAAATATTCCAAGCATGAAACAATTCCAACAAATATTTGAACAGGAGAGATGCCTCACGAGGAGCTAAACCAAGCCCTCAAAACAAGCTACAAAGCTTTCCAAATTAAATAAATTTTCTCATAGCATACATTTCATGTAAGAGAAAGCCGCAGGAGCTAAACCGAGCCCCCACATATGTATAAAAAGTAAAGTGAACTCTCTAACATTCATTTTAAGAAAGAGCAAGTCTTAAGATGCCAAAGCCGAAACCCCCTAGCATGCATGATAGACCAAATAAATTCTTCAATATCTCATGCTAAACGAAAGATAAATGAAAATTTTCACAATACACATCCCAACATGCCTGCAAGAGGAGTAGAAATTATTCCAAAGCCATGCTTTAATTATCCAAATCGCTGCCAACATAAATATGATGCGATAAACAGAAAACATGCCATATCTCCACCACTTTAAGCAAATGCCCAAGTCTAATTCCTAACACATGCTCACATTTCCATTTCTAAATGCTTGAGTACTAAGTATTTCAAAGAAAATATAAGTGTGATATCATATAAACATGCTGCACCATCCACTTAACCGAGCAAGAGGAGGCTCGACAGAGAGAAAACCACGAGAGATCAAGGCACCAAAGAAAGGGGGGAAGAAGAGGTACCTTCTTAATGCAAATGTAAAGCGCCGCAACACAAGAAACCACCTCAAGGAGATGCTCTCACAGAAATCTCCTTCTCAAACTTCTCCCACAACCAAAATCTCTACTCTCTTCTTTTGCAAACTTTTTCAACAATCACAAAATCCAAAAGAAACACTGTTTATAGGCAGAGAAGAGAGGGGAAGAGAAAGAAGATCACCCCATCACCCACGATACTCGTATCGGGCCAAAAAAGAAAAGGACGCATTCTCTGCTCACAGAAGGCGAAGCAACCGAAACATCCAGGACCAAGTGGCGAGCCTAATGGCAGCGAGGGAAGCATCGGGAAGAAGAGAAAATTTGCCATTCAAGTGTACCAAGGAGCAAGCTCCTCAGAGTCAAACTACCAAGAAAAGGAAAACCGCAGCTCAGGGAGACTGGCGCGGCTTCAGGAAGGAGGGCCGCGGGCAGAAAATGTCAGGCAAGGACGAACGAGAGGTCAACTTTCTCTCGCGTGGAGGAGNCATAATTTAACTCAATATACTTAGGGCGTGTTGGGCGCCGCGTTTTTCGCGCGACACGGCCCGCAAACGCAATTGGATTTTTTTTCTTCGGTTGATAAATGTGGAGTGACGGCGGTTTTATAAANAATAATTTAACTCAACATACTTAGGGCGTGTTGGGCGCCGCGTTTTTCGCGTGACACGGCCCGCAAACGCAATTGGATTTTTTTTCTTCGGTTGATAAATGTGGAGTGACGGCGGTTTTATAAAACTTTGATGAAACACGGGTCACAGGTTTAACCCCGCGGCCCATGTTTCGTATTATCTTTCGTTCGCTTTTACCGCCCCAAACCCTCCCTCCCCTCTCTCGTGACTGAGCTTCTCTCTCGAGTCCCAATCTCCCCTCTCTCGTGATTTTGCCCTAAAGGTAAGATCCCTGCTTGCCTCCTCTCTGATCTGTGGCTCCGTTGGTAAGGCTTTGCCTGTCTTGGTGGTNATCTCGAGTCCCAATCTCCCCTCTCTCGTGATTTTGCCCTAAAAGGTAAGATCCCTGCTTGCCTCCTCTCTGATCTGTGGCTCCGTTGGTAAGGCTTTGCCTGTCTTGGTGGTTACTTTTCTCTCCCTATCCCCTCTGTTCTTCGGCTCAATTTGGTTCCTTTGCTCTCCCTCGGCCCACAGTATTCTCTACCACTATTTTTCTGGCTTTTCGATTTTGCAATGGTTTTAACTTCTCTAAGCTCTATTGGGTCGATGATTTTAGCGTGGTTATGCGCTACTGTTGGATTTTACAATTTCAACGATTTTGGTTTTTGCAATTCTTGTGATTTTGCATTGGTGGATTTTCTTTGTTTTTGATAGGGTGATGGCCTTACTGTGGATTTGGTAAGTGAAATACTTGTAATGCAATGTTGTTGGTTACTGATATGATGATTCAGTTGGTTGGGAAGGCAGTGGGGGATTTTGGAGGTTCTCTGATTTTGTTTTTTTGCAATTTCATTTGTCGAAAAANATTTTTGATAGGGTGATGGCCTTACTATGGATATGGTAAGTGAAATACTTGTAATGCAATGTTGTTGGTTACTGATATGATGATTCAGCTGGTTGGGAAGGCAGTGGGGGATTTTGGAGGTTCTCTGATTTTGTTTTTTTGCAATTTCATTTGTCGAAAAATGTGGTGATGGCTTGTTCTGTGAATTTGGTGAGAAGAGTACTTGTGGTGCTGGTTTTTGTGATTTTGTTAAGAACATCATTGGTGATTTGATTGGGTTGTTACTGTGATGATTAGTTGTGGTGGTTACTGG
>JXCR01082343.1:342522-357615 GCA_002079205.1 Phalaenopsis hybrid cultivar
GATAGGACTTTTCAACGAAATCGGACGAAGAGGTGTGAAAGGGGAAAAGCTCGAATCTGGAACATTGTTGAGGAATCCAAATGAAGAGAAACTAGGGGAGACCACGGATCCTGAGGCAAACCTCGGTGGCTTCCCAGTCTATCCTATGATTTGGCTCCAGTTTTGAGAAGAAATTATTAAAGTGTTTCATCCTGCTAATTTTAGTTAATTAGGGCTTATATTTACGTGACATGATCACACGAATCGCCTAGAAGATATGAGGGTTTATGTCGTATTGGACGACAACCTCGGAACCTAGAACGAGTTAGGGCTTAAATCGTACAGCAGAGCTATACGAAACAAATTGCCTAGAAGATATGAGGGTTTACGTCGTATCGGACGACAACCTCGGAACCTAGAAGAGTTACACAAATTGCCTAGAAGATATGAGGGTTTACGTCGTATCAGGCGACAACCTCGGAACCTAGAACGAGTTTAGGGCTTAGATCGTACAGCAGAGCTATACGAAGCGACAACCTCGGAACCTAGAACGAGTTTAGGGCTTAAATCGTACGGCAGAGCTATACGAATGCACGTCGTATCGGACAACAACCTCGGAACCTAGAACGAGTTAGGGCTTAAATCGTACAGCAGAGCTATACGAATGCCTAGCCTCGGAACCTAAAACGAGTTTAGGGCTTAGATCGTACAGCAGAGCTATACGAATGCCTAAACATCGGAACCTAGAACGAGTTAGGGCTTAAATCGTACAGCAGAGCTATACGAATGCCTAAAGGAAGGTGAAGGATTTATGTTGCGTTAGGCAAATAACCTCGAAATCCTATGGATTGTTGTTTAATTTCTAGAAAAATGAATAGTTTTGTTGGGGAAGACGTGTTATGCTGTTGAAGATGGTTGTGCTGCCCACTACGCTAACTCCAAGCTCCCCGACATGACGAGTTTGAGTTTTTTAGGGTATCTAGTTATATTGTTAAATCAAACGGCCCTATGGTTGTAGTCCTCTAAACATCCTATGCAAAAAAGAAACATGCTTGAAATTATATAATATAAATGTGCAACGCAGGAACAAATAATAGAAAGCACGTGGAACAGTAGTAGGCAAAAACAGAAGCAGTATAACATGTTATACAATACGGTAGCAGGTGGAAACAGGAACAGTATAACATGTTTTACAGGGAGAGCAGTAGCAGGTAGAAGACAGAAATAATATGACATGTTTATACAGTACAGTAGCAGATAGAAGCAGAAAAATAAAGTAATGAAAAATGTAAAGCAAATATGTACGCCCGTAAGATCCGATGTTCCTTAAGTATAGCAAACCTAAGTGCATCTCAAAAAACAAAGTCCGAAAGAAACGTCGTCCAGGAAACCCGAATAAAAGCGGAAAATCTCGAGAAAATCAACGAAAAAGACTCAAGTAAAAGAAAATCCTCAAAACTCATGAGGAAATCCCGAAAAAAAGGAAAAGTAGCACGAGTACCCTGTCTCAAAACTTCAATAAAACAAAAAGAAGATTCAGATGAGGGGGACCACAAGCACTCGTATGGGACTAGACTCAGCTATATTTATTCTCGAGGGTCCACGAAGGCTGCTCGGTCACCCGAATGTATAGAACTCGCCACTCGTCTAGAAGTGTCTTGAACCTCACTTAGAGGGTTATTTCCCAGCCTAAACAGATATTCGTCAGGTGGACAACCAACTTTAAAATACGTTTTATGTTTTTGACATACACACAAATTTTTAAACATGCAAAAAAGAGTTGTCAATTTTTGTTTCGTAGAAAAGTATATTTTTGTTTGAAAATGGTTTATCAAAACTTATCTTCTTTTCTCTCTTTTTTTTTTTTAAATTCCTTTGTTGTCCACGAGTCGATTACGCTGTCAGGCGTAGGACTGCCAACATCCTGAGGAGGTTCGAGCCGACTACCGCTAGACTTATGTCGGTGAAGGATACCATATTCTATTCCTTAGGAGGTTCGAGCCGACTACCGCTAGACTTATGTCGGTGAAGGATACCATATCCTATTGTCCTTCAAGCCGACTACCGCTAGACTTATGTCGGTGAAGGATACCATATCCTATTGTTCATCAAATGCACTAGACTTATGTCGGTGAAAGATACCATATCCTATTGTTCATCAAATGCCTGGATCTTGATGGAATAACATCTTTCTGATCTATCTTCGGTGTGCCTTTATCATCAACACCGTACGCCCCAAAACGACTACTTCATCTTTCTGCTCTATCTTCGGTGTGCATTTATCATCAACACTGTACGCCCCAAAACGACTACTTGCGACATTGCTTGATGGTTTCACGTATAGCAAAAGGCTATGGTGGACACTTATGCATCGGGCATAAGTATCGAAAACCGAACCAAGAAGCAAGGAAAGAAAAAACAAAAATGGGGTGAGAGAGAAGAGACACTGATCCATCTAAAACACCGAAAAGGAGATTGGATCAGTTCCCAAAACTTATATCGAAAAGACTTGGAAAAGTAGGGCTCGAGGTCTTTCCTAACAAGCATAAAATATCTCTTTGCACTGACTCTCCAAACCCTAAGAACGCAGGATTAATCAAATCAACCAAATGCTCTCCCAAATAAAGCTTTGCAAATCCTCCCCAGATCCCAAAGTTGATATCAAAATCTTCCGACTTCCAACTTAATCCATAACCTCACATATCAAACAAGCATAAAAATCTTCTCACAAAATCAAATAAATGCTCACGATTGGGCTCACTACAAAGAGATGAACAGCTGGTAAGACTCACGACCAGGGTCAGCAGAGAAGAGGAAATAGCCAATAAGGCTCTCGGCCCAAAGCCAGGAACGAGGACAAAAGGGGTTCACGGCTAGAGCGAGGAACAGCTACCAAGACCCATAACCAAAGGCAGCCTAAAAGACAACCAGTAAGGCTTACAGTTAAGGCAACAAAGGGGCCCGAAAAGAACTAATAAAGCTCACGGTTTAAGGCAGCAAAGAGCAGCTGCAAAAGCCCACGACCAGAGACCATCCAAAGCCAAGTAAGGCCCACGACTACAGCCACCCAAAACACAAAGGGGCTCACGGTTAAAGCAAACAAAAGGACCACCAAAGGCAACTATGTTTCCCTGACAAACACGAAAGGATAACTGAAATAATTATAATTTTTTTGGGATGGAAAACTTGATTCATCCACAACATTCAAGTCAATCAAGCTTGGCAAGAAGGACCAAATCACACCCAATGACCTACAATAGGCCTCGCGGGTAAGGACCAAAAGGGAGGCTGATTCAACCACATCACAAACCCACGGCTAGGCACCAAGCAAACATCACATTGCGGCCTCATAAACTGCCAAATCAATCCATCAAAACCAAATATCAGCCTTCGAATGGAGACAACACAGCACATCCAAAACAGGTTCTCGGGTAAGAGTCGAAACCAACAAGAATCAAAAAGAACCAAGCCATCTCTCGGGTAGGGATTAAAATCAGCAAAGCCACCTCTCGGGTAGGGACCAAAGACAAGCAAAGCAAATCATCAAGACTTTCGAGTAAAGTCGAGTTTTAAAGACTCAATCATGGGCTCAGGTGTAGGAGCTAAAACAAGCAAACCAAGCTCCCAAGTCAAGCCAAAACCGAGCTCAACAGAAACCGAAAGTCAAAACCGAGCCCAACAAGATTAAAACCAAGCCCAGCAATATGAAACTTCAGGCTTTCATAAGAAAAAATAAAGTTCTAGCCATTTCAAGCCAAGACCAAGCCTCCAAACCGAGGAATCACCTGCATATCTAAATATTTCAAGCATGAAATAATTCCAACTGATATTTGAACAGGGATGATACCTCATGAGAAGCTAAACCGAACCCCACACATGTATAAAAAAAATAAAATGAACTCCCTAGCATTCATTTTTAAGCAAGAGCAAGTCTTAAGATGCCAAAGTCGAAACCTCCCTAGCATGCATGAAAGCCCCAATAAATTCTTCAATATCTCATGCTAAACGAAAGATAAGCGGAAAGTTTAACAATACACATCCCAACATGCTTGCAAGAGGAGTAGAAATTATTCCAAAAACCATGCTTAAATTATCCAAATCGCTACCAACATAAATATGATAGGTTAAATAAAGAACATGCCATATCTCCACCACTTTAAGCAAAAATTCAAATCTAAATCCTAAAACATGCTCACATTTCATCATTCACATGCTTTTAGAGTGAATGCTTCGAAATATATGAAAGCAAAGAGAACTAGCATGCTGTATTATCCAACAGAGCCAAGCTTAAAGGCTCGGCAAAGAGGAAAACCGAAAGGAAACAGGGCACCGAAGAAGAGGGGGGAAGAAGGTGTACCTCTTTAATGCCAAAGTACAAGCACTGCAACACAAGAATTCACCTCAAAGCAATGCTCTCACAGAAAATTCCCCTTCCACTCTCCTCACAGCCAAACTTTTTTACTCTCCTCTTAGAAGACCTTTTTCTCAACCACCTTTAAAAATTCAAAATGAACTATGTTTATAGGCAGAGAAGAGAGAAGAAGAGAAAAGAGATCACACCATCGACCCACGACACTCGAATCGGGCTAAAAAAGAAAAGGACACGCTCCCTGCTCACAGAAGGCGAAGCCACCGAAACCTCTCGGACCGAGCGGTCAGCCTAGTGGAAGCGAGGGAAGCATCGGGAAGAAGAGAAGAAATTGTCATTCAAGTGTACTAGGGAACAAGCTTCCCAGAGTCAAACTACCAGAAAAAGGAAAAAACCACAGCCTAAGGAGACTGGCACGGCTTCGGGAAGGAGGGCCGCGAGCAAAAGAATGTCAGGCAAGGACGAACTAGGTCAACCTTCTCTCGCGTGGGGGAGGAAGAGCTCGGTCGGCTCAAGATCGAGAAAGGGAAAGGGTCAAGCACGCAAACGGGAGAGGGAAAGGGAAGCAGAGCTCGGGTGCGTGCGTTTAGGGATTTAGTGTTTAAAGAAGAAAGGGGTAAATGGTTTTATATAAATATATATATATATATATATATANNNCGAAGCAAGGAAATAAAAGAACAAAAATGGGATGAGAGAGAGGAGACACTGATCCATCTAAAACAACGAAAAAGAAGACTGGATCAGCTCTCAAGACCCAGGAAAAGTAGGACCCGAGGTCTTTCCTGACAAACATAAGACACTCTCTCGCGCTGATTCTCCAAGCCCGAGGTCCTTCCTAGCAAACCTAAGACACTTCTCTTCGCGCTGATTCTCCAAACCCCAATGTCGTAGGACTAATCAAATCGACCAAATGCTCTTCCAAAATGAGATTTAAAATTTTCCAAACCTTGAAAGAAAAATAAACGCGGGGAGAACATCGTCAATATTTCCAAATTCGTATTAAATCCGAAATTCTTCCAACTTAATCCATAACTTCATTCATTAAATAAGCATGGAGATCTTCCCATCTAATCACATGAATGCTCACAATCGGGCTTACTACAAAGAACTGAACAGCAAGCAGGACTCACGGCCAGGGTCGGCAGAGGAGAAATAACAACTCACAAGGCCCTCGGCCAAGGCAAGGAACAGGGGTAAAAGAGGCTCACAATTAAAGCATGGGAAACTACCAAAACTTATAGCCAAAGACAACCCAAGGCACAAACAAAGCCCACGGCTACAGCAACCCAAGGCACAAACAAAGCCCACGGCCACAGCAACCCAAGGCACANTGAACTCCCAAAGCTTCTCCGAGTTCTCCTTTGACAATGTTTTTGTAAAATGTTATTTCTCTAGTCATTTGTACCGTAGAACTCTACTTGAACTTCTTCATTTTCAATTGTATCTTCGTTGAAGTGTAGAAATTATTTTTTTTTCTCGAACAAAAATTTAATTTTCCTTATGCATCTAGTTTGTGTTCGCTTGTGCATTGCTTTTAAANCGAACTCCCAAAGCTTCTCGGAGTTCTCCTTTGACAATGTTTTTGTAAAATGTTATTTCTCTAGTCATTTGGGCCGTATAACTCTACTTGAACTTCTTCATTTTCAATTGTATCTTCGTTGAAGTATAGAAATTATTTTTTTTCTCGAACAAAAATTTAATTTTCCTTATGCATCTAGTTTGTGTTCGCTTGTGCATTGCTTTTAAAAGATGACTTCATTGGTTTGGCGGGATGTCCTATTTTTGTTAACTATTTCGCTGGGATAATGAAGCACNAGGTAAACTGGAAGGAAGACAAGATTTATGAAGCTTGGGTTTTTTTACAATTTATTAAATCTTTAGTGTATGTAAATTTCCCAACAATTAATTCATTTTTTTTTCCTTATATCAAAATTAAATAAAAACAAAGTAATAATTGATTCTATTAGTTAAAGTTAATTAATTTCATAATTCCTTCTCTTAAGAGTATAATTATAATAATCTATTTGATATACATACACATATTAATCTTTGTAGGTCTATTAGCATACACCTAATTTAATGAATAAATAAATTTAATTACTTAATCATTTATGTTTTATTTTTAGAAATAGTGTAGGATTGCTAGTCGAACCATCGAACATATAGAAGGGTCGTGTTTACCATCTTGAGGTAACTGTTGTTTATTGGAGGATAAACTTACTCTTCATAGTTAGGAGTGTTAATCATTTTCAATTATAGTAGATTCATAGTTGTTGCCAGTGATGCCTTTGTTCAATTTTGTGCTTGTTATAGGCATTAATTATTGTTCAGGATGATATCATTATCCTTCTTAAATTATTGTTGCAAAGTTTTCTACATATTTATATTAATCCTGCAGTTATGATGTTTTCTTTTTTTGCACTTATATGAATTTGCATATGTCATATCACAAGTCTGCTTGAGATATTATAATTTTAACATGTTATATCTGCGAAAATAATTTAACATGCTTGTGTCATGGTTTGTACGTCGGTAGAATTCTTTTGGATTTTGGCTAACCTGGTCGACGGGCCCACTGAGCAACAACTCTACATATACGGTATTTATCCTTCGGTTGGTATTTGTCTTTCCCGATTTCAGTGTATGTTAAAACTGGCTATATATATATATATATATATNTTACAAAAAAATTGATCTTAAATGATTGAATGTTTCGCATGATATGCATATTTGGTATTTATCCTTCTTGTTTGTCTTACAACGTTACACATGCACATAGTGATTTTTTCTTGTTCATATTGCATGTCTCATTCTCCTTGTCGTTTATGTTTTAATAAATAGTTATTATTTACTGAGTTTGCTAAACTCATTCTTTGATATTTTTGCACAATAGATTTTATTCAGCACCGGTAGAATTGTCTCAGTTTTAATATCTCAGTTTTGATATTTTTCATTAGTATTTGTTTTAGCTTTTTTTTTTTTTTTTGGGTTTGGGTAGTTGGTCCATGTTATATTTTGATTCAACTAGTTTTTTATTTTCAGTTCAGTTGAATCATTGAACCTTTCACTATTAATAAAATTTATATTTTAATATCCTAGTCTTTTATTTGCATGCAAGTCTTTCTTTAAAAATGCAAAACAAATTCATTTTATTTCATCATGTTATGGGTTGTTGGAGTTAACCGCCTTCCAGATCCAGGGACACTGACATAATACTCTTTGATGGTTTAGGCTTCACTTTCATGCATTCGTTCATGAGTTTTTTTTGCCTAAGTGTCGCCATTTCTAGTCCCTCTTTTGTGTCTATGTTGGTGCCTTTGAGCTTATCCTTCTTAGTTCTCAAAATGTCTAGCTCATCCTCTATAGGGCCCAATTGGGTTCATTTTGATTGTTATAACCAGACCTACATTGATTTCACCCGCACCTGAATATAAGCATTGATTCCTTAATTGAGAATATGCTTAATATGCTTGGGATGTATTTATGTTTAGGAGTTTGCTCCTTTTGGAAACCTCTGTCTCTAGAATTAAAATAAGTTTTTTCTTTTTAGCCATATTTTTAGTAGTGAAAATATCTACTATAGGTACTTTTAATTTGCCCTTCATTGAAATTTTGAGCAAGCAATTAAACCACCCATTTACAATATAAAGAAACTGTCATAAATGACTTAAATATGTACTATAATGAATTATGATTGTTTAATCTTAAGACTAGATGGATGAAGCTTTAAATTTCTATTTTTTTAAGTATTCATATCTAGGTAATTTTTTTGAAATATTGATGCCATTTGCTCTCATCATAAGATTTATTTTATGAATTCATATGTCATTAAATCATGAACCAAGAGTAAAATCCACATGAGTCTGATCATCCGTCAAAGGATTAATATCAATAAGATAATTCATCAAGTGTTAGTTTTCATATTGCTCAATTGATTCATCTAATATCTTATATATGCTAGATTCATTTTCACATTCAAATATATGTTCAATCTCCTTTAGAATTTAAGTTTAGATATGTTGTTTTTAATCCGAACTCTTGATTTTGTTCGAAGTTATCAAATATAGGCTCATAGTGTACTAGAAAATTATTTTATACGTTTGAAACATCGTCAAAGGAATATTCATGAATAATAGTCTATACGATGAGATTGCATTCAATATTACTTGAATTCTTGAGTTTATGTATTTTTCACTGGGTTTAGCTGAGATTTTAATGGGTTTTTCGTAGGAATAAGCAAAGTTGCAATACCCCTGATATTATATTCGTAACATGCCTCAGATACTTAAAAATCTTGCTAAAACCTTAGATAGTTTTTTGGATGAATGGAAGCTTAGTTCATTTATAAACTTTTGCCTAAGAATTTTAGTGAAAGAAGTAATGATAACAAGTCATTGGCAAGTCCACTGTAGCCACAAGATTGTCTATACCGTGCATGATCTGTAAGCATGGTAATATTTTTTTGTTTACAACTCTGAAGCTAATCATGCAATACATCTCAATATTTACTAAGCGTTATATATTTATATTTAAGCCTATGTTTCATATTATTCCACATGAAACACTTTGCTAAAACATTTGAGCATCCCCATTAATTTTATTTTAACAATATTAATTTTTTTCTGAATCAAAGAGATGATGACTTTCAAAGTAGTCTTTCCAATCATTGATCCACCTTGAAAATTTTTAAAATTCTAACTCCTATCAAATGTAGGAATATGAATTTAAATCTCATGATAGCTATANCTGAATCAAAGAAATGATGAATTTCAAAGTAGTCTTTCCAATCATTGATCTACCTTGAAAATTTTTAAAATTCTAACTCCTATCAAATGTAGGAATATGAATTTAAATCTCATGATAGCTATAATGTATTTGTCTAAAACCACAGATTATGTTTCATATTATTCCGACTTTGCACTGATATTTGTTATAAATACAGGCTTGCGACGCAACCGCTAGAATAAATGATGCTCAAAAGTTGACTCAACCAAACTCGGAAAAGCGCAAGGCTATACTGGATTGCTTGCCCACCATGTTCGACACAATCCACTTGATCTGTCAATCTACTGACTGTTCTTTGATCACGAAGNTCTCAAAAGTTGACTCAACCAAACTCGGAAAAGCGCAAGGCTATACTCGATTGCTTGCCCACCATGTTCGACACAATCCACTTGATCTGTCAATCTACTGACTGTTCTTTGATCACGAAGCAACAGCTTGTGCACAAAATAATTTCAAATAATTTGGATATTGAAGAGACGAGTAATATCTATTGTTAATGACCCCCTCGAATATAATTATTGGTTATGTGTGTAATTTCTATTTAATGATGTGATTTTAATTCATTTGGATGGCAGGTGAAGTCGAAGAGCAGTTGGGCTTGTTGGAAGAGTTGGCTCCAGAGTGGATGTGTAAGAAGAGCACTTGTAATGGGGAGTTTCTTTACTGGTAAGTACTTATTATTCTTTCTTTTTGAAATTTTTTTTACGATTTCTAGGACAGTTTTTTTTTCTTATAATGTGCAAGTATAACTGGTTTTTTTTTCTTTTGGAAAGTTTCAATATGCTCTTTATCTGGTTGGGTTAACTGATGCTTGACCTGTAGCTGGATGTTCGTGCTTATTTTCTATTCAAATTGTGCCTGGGTCTGGAAGTTTTGCACACTTGCTGGAATTGAATATTTGAATTCTTGATGGTGGTATTTGAAACAAATCAATAGANTTCCAGAGTGGATGTGTAAGAGGAGCACTTGTAATGGGGAGTTCCTTTACTGGTAAGTACTTATTGTTCTTTCTTTTTGAAATTATTTTTACGATTTCTAGGACAGTTTTTTTTCTTATGATGTGCAAGTATAACTGGTTTTTTTTTTCTTTTGGAAAGTTTCAATATGCTCTTTATCTGGTTGGGTTAACTGAATGCTTGACCTGTAGCTGGATGTTCGTGCTTATTTTCTATTCAAATTGTCCCTGGGTCTGGAAGTTTTGCACACTTGCTGGAATTGAATATTTGAATTCTTGATGGGGGTATTTGAAACAAATAAATAGACTAAACCTTTTACAATTGGTGATTTTGGTAGTAACAAGGCAGGAAATATAGTTAGATGCTGCCCTTACAAAACCTCTAGCGCATTCCTTTTTTTTGTTCATTTAGTATCCTGTTTGTTACAATTTAGACAATATAAGCGCCATATCATTTAAATCCTCATTATTCACATATCTAACAACCTATCCAAAAGAATGAACTGACATACCATACATTTACATGACACGGCCAAATTGTTGAAGAATTAAATGGAAGTGAATTAATTTAGGTTGGAGATTTATTCCAGGGTTGTTTGATCGGCTACAAAAATAGTGCTTTGCAATCATCTTTTGCAAGGGTTTGGAAATTTAGGCGTTTGCTGGCGGAATTCCAAATGCAGTGTAAAATTGCAATGTATTTGAGTTATTTTCTAAGTTTTTTTTCAATCTATGTGGAATTTGCTTGATTTGGGTGAATTTCGCCACCACCTCCGATCACCACCTGTTTGTTTAGGCTGATTGGCCCCACCTTTGATCACAAGCAGTATGCCCGCCGATCGCACACCCCTGGTGGCCCCCGGTCGCTCACTAGCAGTCTGCCATCACCCGCCGATCGCCACCATTGTCAGCCCCGGGTCTCTCACTAGCGGTCTTCCATCACCCGCCGATTGACACCATTGTCACCACCTGCCGCTTGCTTGCCTTCGACCACCGCCTAACCACTCCTGGTCACCATTCGCTCGCTCTTGGCTATCGCCAACTGCAGTCACCCACCACCAACTCACCTACTCGATAGCTGCCAACCGTTTGCTAACTAACACTACTAGCCGGCCGCCACCTGCCTATCCATTGCTGATCTCATATTGTACATTGTCTTTCTATTATTTCAAACCAAAAGAAAATATGAATCACTGCATTTATTTTATACTAAATCAAACAACAATAAATTATTCTCACTGCTTTCCTTCTACACCGCATTAACTTTTTAGGAAACGAAACAGCCGTCTGACATTTGGACAATATTATTATGAATGAAAATAGTTGGGCATTAGTCTTATAAATATAAGAGCCCCTATAATTTATTGCTTGCTGTTAGCACTCCTTTCTGCGAAACCTTTTTGCTTTGTTCAGCAATTATTTTTATTTGAACTCATCTCTTCTTATTTAGACGGAGCTTATTTTCTCTGAAGACCTCCTAAGTTGTCTGTTAAATTATTTGCAGTATCAAACGTCTACCTGATCCAGATTCTGTTCGTACCAGACTTTCAGAAGCTGTGTGAAAAAAAATAAAAAAAAATACAGAACGATGCTGGTAATTCGTTTCATTCTTGTTTCTATTTGGTTAAGAAAATCTAGAAGAGACTTCACTGCTCGGCATACAAATTTTCTTAGTTCATGTCTGTCGCCGCATATTGTAAGCATATTTTTCTTCCAAAAGACTTGGGATTTATTTGATTTGCATTTGAGTCATTTGACAAACTGAACTTTAGTTCCTAAGAATGGAATGTTTACAATTTAACCCCTCTAAAAACATTGAATTATTTTGTGGTGAAGCTGCTTCTGCTTGCTTTGATTTGATGACATTATAATCAAGCGTGGAGCAGCGACCAAGTTACCTCTATTGTAACTTTGAAGTCCCGGTTTAGAGCCACAGAAATATTATCGCTGCAATGCAAGAGCGGGACTAGGGCTGTCAAAAAATCTCGTTGTTCGTGAATAGTTCGTGTTCGGTTAGTTAATGAGTTCGTGTTCGATTCGTTTGATAAGTAAATGAGCCGAACATGAACAATTTTTTTTTTTTTCGTTTGGTTAGTTAAACGAATAAAACACAAACAGTGATGTGTTCGTTCGTGTTGGGATAGTTGTTGTTTGAAATATACAATAATTTAATATAATTATATATATATAAATTATAATATTTAAAAAAATTAATTTTTATAAATTATAATATATAATAAATTATTAATAATAATATATTAATATACTGTATTAGTAATATATTAATATAGATATTATATATTTATATATATTAATATTAGAGATGTCAAACTAGCTCGTCGTTTACGAATAGCTCGTGTTCGGCTCGTTCATTAAGAAACGAACACGAACGGTGACTTCATGAACAATTTTGAATACAAGCTTATTTCAAATAAATTAAATTTCAAACGAACCGAACACGAACACAAGCTCTGTTCATTCATGTTCGGGTCATTTACACCCCTAAGCAGGACTAGGTACATGAATTCATAAATCATTTTTGTGACATTATTAAACGAGAGTTATTTTCAGCACCTCATAATTTTTTTTCCATTGTAAGCACAAATTGCTGCAAATAATTCATTATAATTGGCAGTCATAACTGGGCACTATAATTCGGGCATTATTCAGTATATGTTATTGTATAGTGGGAAACAAACAAATCACATATCACAGAAAAGAGAATTTATTTTAAAAAAGGGGGTTTTATGTAATTTCTTTTAAAAATATTCCTTCACATGAAACACGAGAGTACTTTTTGATACATGTCTTCATTTAATATTTGCCCTTCGACTATTTTATTTATGTCATCAAATGTAAAATAATTATTATTTTACATTTAATTATTTTTTAATTATTATGGTTAATGCTGAGGCATTGGCGTTTGTGTGCTAACGCTTAGTTATAGTTATGAATCTTCCTTAAAACATGTATACGTATAAGTGAAATGATGGACATGCAGTTCTCGAAGTAAGATTTAGAGCTATCGCAATTCTCATCCGATTCAAATCGATTTTTTACATTTTAATCAACTCATTTACTTGAATTAAAAAAAAAAAATAGGAAAATTTAAATATATATATTTACATGTCTAATACCTAAAGTTTTATATTTACACATAATATCTTGGTATCATATGTATTTCACATTTAAGAANCAAAAATAGGAAAATTTAAATATATAAACCACACAATTCTTATATATATATATACATGTCTAATACCTAAAGTTTTATATTTACACATAATATCTTGGTATCATATGTATTTCACATTTAAGAAGATGATTGATAATGATATTTTTGATGTGATGCTAAATATTTGTGTGGTATGCATATAAATGTAAATGTTCAAGTGGTTGATATGTAAATACATGAGAATTGTGTGGTATATGTATATTAGATATGTGTCTACACATTCTGGAGGAAATTTAGCGAACAAAGAGTACAATGGAGTACAGTTAGGAAGGGCCCACAGGTAGAAGATCAAAGCCAGCAGATGGAAAACCTAGGGCCTACACATAGAAGATCGAAAGTCGTCATCATAAGATTAGGGGTCTATTTAAATGCATACCACCAAATTCTTCTAGGCTCTGGATACAAAAGGCTCGGTACAGAAGTCTTTGTAAATGTTGAATTTCTACAGTAGAGGAGATGCAGAAGACGACTCGGAATGCAAAAGATGTAGAAGTTTTGATTGAACTTTGACTCTCAGGAAGCAAAAAAGCTTAGGACGACGAAAACTCAGAAGCCTTCAAAGATCGAGACAACGCTGGACTTCGATGATCAGACTATTTTTCGACGCAGGCGCACGTGAAGGCTCGGGATGAAGCATGATGAAGAAACAAAGCTTCAGAATGACACTTATGGTTGCCATGTATAATTTAAATAAGGTAATTTGCTTCGATGTCTCAAACAATTCGAGGCATAAAAGCCTGGAGGTGTATGCCTCACTACAGAAAGGCATAAGCCTCGCCCACATCAACGAGGTTTATGCTTTTAGTTGTTGCTCAAGCCCCTCAAATCAAGGCACACCTTGAGGCAGGTGCCTCGAATGATTTTTTAAATGTTGGCTCTTGCTGTCTGATTTTGAGGTTGAACTTTGCCTATAAGGTGTGTCAGCCACTTGGTGATATTGTTGTTTTTCCACATTCAAAGCTTGGGTATGTTTGAGTTGGAACCAATATGACTGCAGCTGCACCACATACCTAATAGACGGCCTCATTCAAAGATTACTCACTAGTGTGCGCTCATTTTAGCACGAGTTGATCAAATTCAATTATGTATTCCTCCGTCGAAGAATTTTTCTAGTGCATGTGGTGGAGTTTAATGAACATATCTTGCCAGAATGTGGGGGGAAATATTTGCGCAGCGTCTCCCTTATCATTTTAGACCATATGATGATCTTACTTTTCCCTTCTCGTTGTTGANGTGATGCTAAATATTTGTGTGGCATGCATATAAATATAAATGTTCAACTGGTTGATATGTAAATACATGAGAATTGTGTGGTATATGTATATTAGATATGTGTACACATTCTCGAGGAAATTTAGCGAGCAAAGAGTACAATGGAGTACAGTTAGGAAGGGGCCCATAGGCAAAAGATCAAAGCCAACAGATGGAAATCATAGGGCCTACACATAGAAGATCGAAAGTCGTCAACAAAAGTTTGGGGTCTAGCATCAAAAGACTAATTGTTCATTAGCGGAATACCAAAAGACCTGTATGAGCAGATGGAACCAACTTTAAATCATGGTTGAAGACCGACTTAAGGTGCATTGAGGGCGTTTGCTGCTTTTTCAATAAGCTGTTGTAAAGTTGCTTCCTGGAGAAACGACTTTTCAAGAACTGTTATAAAGCTGATGATGAAGAAGCAACTGACAGAAAGCTGGTGATAAAGATTTACGTTTTTAAATATAGTGAGTGCGAAGCAACATTTAGAGGGGGGGGGGGGGGGGGGGA
>JXCR01082343.1:369775-387658 GCA_002079205.1 Phalaenopsis hybrid cultivar
AAAGGGGAAACGGGTTAAAAGGATTAATTAATATATATATAAATATATGTATATATATAAATATATATATATAGATATATATTAATTAAAACACAATTTACTCGCGCGCGGCGACGCGACAAAATGGGTGTCCTCCTCGGGCAAAATCGACGTTCCGGACGCGTTTGCGCAGTCCATTTTGTCATCCAGGGTCGCTTGGACGACGTAGTTGACAATCGGGTCAAAACGCGTCAGAATTCAAATTTCACCAAATATTGGCCCGCGATTGATCGTCACAAGTGGTTTACTCGAGCATTCGACAAATAACAGCGGAGGCAATGTGAATTGCTGCGATCGGACACGTCGACTCTCCGAATTGCGAAGCTGATGCGCGCAGGAGTGCGAATTGTGCAGAAGGCCACCCTAAGGCTCGGAAAAGTCCTATAGGAATTCATTTTGGGTTTCCTCATGTCGGTTTCATCCTTCTAAGTGTTAGAAGTTGATACCACACACGCGAAACTCCAAAAGAGGACGGAAACAGGTCGAGCTAAAACGAGGCGGGCGCACACGCGAAACTCCAAAAGAGGACGGAAATGAGTCGAACTAAAACGAGGCGGGCACCACTTCTAAGGTTCTAAGATAGTCGCAGGAAGACCCCTAAGGCTAGATCCTCGAGGTGGGCACCACTTCCAATGTTCTAAGATAGTCGCAGGAAGACCCCTAAGGCTAGATCCTAACTCCTAAAGAAATACTAGACCTCACGAAAATATGAGGTCAACAAATGGACCTCCAATAGGTGTGGTGTGCCGGACGAGCACACCGCGCGTATTGGAAAGACCCCTAAGGCTAGATCCTAACTCCTACGAGAAATACTAGACCTCACGAAAAATGAGGTAAACCCCTAAGGCTAGATCCTAACTCCTACGAGAAAAACTAGACCTCACGAAAATTGAGGTCAATGCCCGTAAGATCCGATGTTCCTTAAGTATAGCAAACTTAAGTGCATCTCAAAAAATAAAGTCCGAAAGAAACGTCGTCTAGGAAACCCGAATAAAAGCGGAAAAACTCGAGAAAATCAACGAAAAAGACTCAAGTAAAAGAAAATCCTCAAAACTCCTGGGAAAATTCCCGAAAGAAAGAAAAGTAGCAAGAGTACCCTATCTCAAAACTTCGATAAAACAAAAAGAAAACTCAGATGAGGGGGACCGCAAGCACTCGTATGGGACTAGGCTCAGCTATATTTATTCTCAAGGGTCCACGAAGGCTACTTGGTCACCCGAATGTATAGAACTCGCCACTCGTCTAGAAGTGTATCTTGAACCTCACTTAGGCCTCGTTTGGGACAGCTTATAAGTGCGAGGGCGTTTTTTAAAACGCCGCGGTACCATTTGGATTGAGCGTTGTGTCTGCTTATCCAAAAACGTGGTTCCATTTTTACACTAAGCACAGGCCGCAGTGGTCGACCTGTGGGTCGCGTTTCAAGATAAGTTGCTCGTCCTGAAAAGCACAAGCTGCCTCAAACGCACCCTTAGAGGGTTATTTCCCAGCCTAAACAGATATTCGTCAGGTGGACAACCAACTTTAAAATACGTTTTATGTTTTTGACATACACACAAATTTTTAAACATGCAAAGAAGAGTTGTCAATTTTTATTTCGTAGAAAAATATATTTTTGTTTGAAAATGGTTTATCAAAACTTATCTTCTTTTCTCTCTTTTTTTTTTAAAAAAAATTTCTTTGTTGTCCACGAGTCAATTACGGTGTCAGGCGTAGGACTGCCAACATCCTGAGGAGGTTCGAGCCGACTACCGCTAGACTTATGTCGGTGAAAGATATCATATCATATTGTTCATCAAATGTTTGGATCTTAATGTTATAGGATAAGGTATCTTTTTGCTCTATCTTCGGTGTGCATTTATCATCAACACCGTACGCCCCAAAACGACTACTTGCGACATTGCTTGATGGTTTCACGTATAGCAAAAGGCTATAGGTGGACACTTATGCATCGGGCATAAGTATCGAAAACCGAACCAAGAAGCAAGAAAAGAAAAGAACAAAAATGGGGTGAGAAAGAAGAGACACTGATCCATCTAAAACACCAAAAAGGATATTGGATCAGTTCTCAAAACTTGTATCGAAAAGACTTGGAAAAGTAGGGCTCGAGGTCTTTCCTAACAAACATAAAATATCTCTTTGCACTGACTCTCCAAACCCTAAGAACGCAGGATTAATCAAATCAACCAAATGCTCTCCCAAATAAAGCTTTGCAAATCCTCCCCAGATCCCAAAGTTGATATCAAAATCTTCCGACTTCCAACTTAATCCATAACCTCACATATCAAACAAGCATAAAAATCTTTCCACAAAATCAAATAAATGCTCACGATTGGGCTCACTACAAAGAGATGAACAGCTGGTAGGACTCACGGCCAGGGTCAGCAGAGAAGAGGAAACAGCGAACAAGGCTCTCGGCCTCTCGGCCCAAAGCCAGGAACGAGGACAAAAGGGGTTCACGGCTAGAGCGAGGAACAGCTACCAAGACCCATAACCAAAGGCAGCCTAAAAGACAACCAGTAAGGCTTACAGTTAAAGCAACAAAGGGGCCCGAAAAGAACTAATAAAGCTCACGATTTAAGGCAGCAAAGAGCAGCTGCAAAAGCCCACGACCATAGGCCATCCAAAGCACAAGGCCCACGACTACAGTCACCCAGAACACAAAGGGGCTCACGGATAAAGCAAACAAAAGGACCACCAAATGCAACTATGCTTCCCTGACAAACACGAAAGGATAACTGAAATAATTATAATTTTTTTTGGATGGAAAACTTGATTCATCCACAACATTCAAGCCAATCAAGCTTAGCAAGAAGGACCAAATCACACCCAATGACCTACAATAGGCCTCGCGGGTAAGGCTGATTCAACCACATCACAAACCCACGGCTAGGCACCAAGCAAACATCACATTGCGGCCTCATAAACTGCCAAATCAATCCATCAAAACCAAATATCAGCCTTCGAATGGAGACAACACAGCACATCCAAAACAGGTTCTCGGGTAAGAGCCGAAACCAACAAGAATCAAAAAGAACCAAGCCATCTCTCGGGTAGGGATTAAAATCAGCAAAGCCACCTCTCGGGTAGGGACCAAAGACAAGCAAAGCAAATCATCAAGACTCTCGAGTAAAGACGAGTTTTAAAGACTCAATCATGGGCTCAGGAGTAGGAGCTAAAACAAGCAAACCAAGCTCCCAAGTCAAGCCAAAACCCGGCCACAGCTAAGGCTCAAATCCAAGTTACAACAAGATAGTCAAAAGAAAACATTCCCATACCCCTGAGACATCAAAATATAGAAACNGAGCTCAACAGGAACCGAAAGCCAAAACCGAGCCCAGCAAGATTAAAACCAAGCCCAGCAATATGAAACTTCAGGCTTTCATAAAAAAAAAATAAAGTTCTAGCCATTTCAAGCCAAAACCAAGCCTCCAAACCGAGGAATCACCTGCATATCTAAATATTTCAAGCATGAAATAATTCCAACGGATATTTGAACAGGGGTGATACCTCATGAGAAGCTAAACCGAGCCCCACACATGTATAAAAAAAATAAAATGAACTCCCTAGCATTCATTTTTAAGCAAGAGCAAGTCTTAAGATGCCAAAGCCGAAACCTCCCTAGCATGCATGAAAGCCCCAATAAATTCTTCAATATCTCATGCTAAACGAAAGATAAGCGGAAAGTTTAACAATGCACATCCCAACATGTTTGCAAGAGGAGTAGAAATTATTCCAAAAATCATGCTTAAATTATCTAAATCGCTACCAACATAAATATGATAGGATAAATAAAGAACATGTCATATCTCCACCACTTTAAGCAAATATTCAAATCTAAATCCTAAAACATGCTCACATTTCATCCTTCACATGCTTTTAGAGTGAATGCTTCGAAATATATGAAAGCAAAGAGAACTAGCATGCTGTATTATCCAACAGAGCCAAGCTTAAAGACTCGGCAAAGAGGAAAACCGAAAGGAAACAGGGCACCGAAGAAGAGGGGGGAAGGTGTACCTCTTTAATGCCAAAGTAAAAGCACTGCAACACAAGAATTCACCTCAAAGCAATGCTCTCACAGAAAATTCCCCTTCCAATTTCCTCACAGCCAAAATTTTTTACTCTCCTCTTAGAAAACATTTTCCTCAACCACCTTTAAAAATTCAAAATGAACTATGTTTATAAGCAGAGAAGAGAGGAGAAGAGAAAAGAGATCACACCATCGACCCACGGCACTCGAATTGGGCTAAAAAAGAAAAGGACACGCTCCCTGCTCACAGAAGGCGAAGCCACCAAAACCTCTCGGACCGAGCGGTCAGCCCAGTGGCAGCGAGGGAAGCATCGGGAAGAAGAGAATAAATTGTCGTTCAAGTGTACTAGGGAACAAGCTTCCCAGAGTCAAACTACCAAGGAAAAGGAAAAAACCACAGCCTAAGGAGACTGGCACGGCTTCGGGAAGGAGGGCCGCGAGCAGAAGAATGTCAGGCAAGGACGAACGAAGTCAACCTTCTCTCGCGTGGGGGAGGAAGAGCTCGGTCGGCTCGAGACCGAGAAAGGGAAAGGGTCAGGCACGCGAACTGGAGAGGGAAAGGGAAGCAGAGCTCGGGTGCGTGCGTTTAGGGATTTAGTGTTTAAAGAGGAAAGAAGTAAATAGTTTTATATAAATTAATATATATATATATATATATATATATATATATATATATATATTAAATTATATGCGATTTACTCGCGCGCGGCGTCGTAACAAAGTAGGAACAAAGTAGGTGTCCTCGCTAGGCAAAATCGACGCTCCGGACGTGTCGGTGCAGTCAGTTTTGTCATCTGGGGTCGCTCGGACGACGTCGTCGACAATCGGGTCAAAAACGTGTCAAAATTCAAATTTCACAAAATTTCGACCCGCAATCCATCGTTTCAAAAGGTTTACTTGAGCATTCAACAGGTAACAGTGCAAACGATATGAATCGTGGCGATCGGACGTGTCGACTCTCCGAGTTGCAAAGTTTGTGCGCGCGGGAGTGCGAATTTTGCAAAAGGTCACCCTAAGGCTCAGGAAGGTCCTATAGAGAATCCTTTTTGGGTTTCCTCATGTTGGTTTTATCCTTCTAAGTGTTAGAAGTCGATACCACACACGCAAAACTCCAAAAGGGGACAGAAGTAGGTTAAATTTCTAAAATGAGGCGGGTCCCATTTCTAAGGTTCTAAGATAGTCAAAAGGAGACCCCTAAGACTAGATCCTAAATCCTACGAGAAAGACTATACCTCACTAAAAATGAGGTCAACAGCTACTAAAAAATATTCAACTTTTAAATAAGAGCACTCTTATTTAAATATGATTTTCAATCAAGATAATTAAGCATATGTTAATCCTTTAATTAGTTAACTACTCGTAATGNATAAATCGTGGAGATCGGACGTGTCGACTCTCCGAGTTGCGAAGTTTGTGCGCTCGGGAGTGCAAATTGTGCAAAATGACACCCTAAGGCTCAGGAAGGTCCTATAGAGAATTCTTTTTGGGTTTCCTCATGTTGGTTTCATCCTTCTAGGTGTTAGAAGTCGATACCACACACGCAAAACTCCAAAAAAAGACAGAAGTAGGTTAAATTTCTAAAATGAGGCGGGTCTCATTTCTAAGGTTCTAAGATAGTCAAAGGGAGACCCCTAAGACTAGATCCTAAATCCTACGAGAAAAACTAGACCTCACTAAAAATGAGGTCAACAGCTGCTAAAAAATATTCAACTTTTAAATAAGAGCACTCCTATTTAAATATGATTTTCAATCAAGATAATTAAGCATATGTTAATCCTTTAATTAGTTAACTACTCGTAATGATATTTAAATAACTATTTGCTTAAATGGATTAAGAATTTATTAATGTTTAATCTAGATAATTAAGATTATAATATTTCTTGTTTAATAATAATTAGATGTTAAAATTAGTTAAATGATTAATTAGTCAGAGGCGCTAAAAACTAACTATTTACTTCGCCAAAATACCATTTAATTATGATAAACAAACTAATAGTTTTAAATAGACTAATTAGGGTTAACTTAGACTTCAATTAGGCTACTAAAATGCATAATACTTTGTTAAAATATTAATTAGCCTGAGTAGTTAGTGATTAATTCGAATAATGATTAGATGTTAAAATTAGTTAAATGATTAATTAGTCAGAGGCGCTAAAAACTAACTATTTACTTTGCCAAAATGCCATTTAATTATGATAAACAAATTAATAGTTTTAAATAGACTAATTAGGGTTAACTTAGACTTCAATTAGGCTACTAGAATGCATAATACTTTATTAAAATATTAATTAGCCTGAGTAGTTAGTGATTAATTCGAATAATGATTAGGGTATAGATATGTTGATGAGAAGTTTAAACTTAATACACGTAAATAAGGCTATTGAATGTTTAAATTGCACTAATTATAGATTAAATAGACTTAACCATACAACTTATAGAGATAATCTAGTTACTAAATTCATCAACCTTAGAAAATATTAACTAATTTAGCACAATTGATAAATGTTAGCCACAACTAAAAGTAAATCCTTAATTTCTAGATCTTAGCTATATTTATTAAATTCACACTAATGGCTGGATTTAAGAAATTCCATCAAATCATGGATTCAGCTAACCCATTGGTTTAGCAAGATTTAGCACAAATCAAGGTTAAATCCAAACTAAAACTTGCAACAAAAGAGCTCCATAATATTTTTAACTAAATTCAAATTATCGGTGATGGTCTCTAGTAATTGAGCCCAACCATAAAATCTAATTCAACAGCAACTCAAGCTCAGTTCTCTGTGGATAGATAAAAGGGACTTACTAAATCAAAACATAATGTTTTTCTAAGCTGCTAGCTAGTGCAAGGTCCTCATCATTCAAAAAAAAAATTGAAACAAGAGTTCAATTTTTAGTTCTTAAATTGTCATTGAACTTGTGCAACGCATGTTCTTCCAAGATCAATTTGATAAGGTCAACAACACGTCGATCCTCAACTTTTTCCAATCTTTAATTTTCCTAAACTCTCAAATGGTGTTATGGAAGGCGCCAAGCAACCCTCAAAGTGATATATGTGCCTGATACCAGAAGAACTATAACCTTGCTCAAGCAAAGTGAAGAGACAAATTCACCTATTTTGGCTGAGTGATTGAAGTTGGGCATCGACGGACTCATCACCAGAGATTACAAAGACATAGACAATTGAGTTTAGTTGTTATGAGCTTAGTAAATCAGATGATAAACTTTCAGCAGAACAAACAATTGAACTCACTTCTAAAAGTGAGACCCAATCCCTTTTACATCTGCATGAAAAAACTAGCATTAAATGGAGCTCTATTGAGTTTGTAGTTGAGCTTAAATTTGACTTTTAATAAACTTGATTTTGGCTTATTGACTGATCAGGCAACAACAAACCTCAAGTTGCACATAGAAAAGCATGGTTCCAAAAAATATATAGCCAAAAAAATGAGCACATGATAAAAAAGAGTTATGAATGTGTTTAACAATTGATTATAATCTTCTAGATTAAACTATATTGAAAAGAGCACATCTTTTCAAGTAATTAAATAAATAAATAAACAGGGTGTAGAAATATACAAAACCTACCTTCCGTAAACCAACATCAACTAATGTTCCCCCTGGACCTGAAGAATTCACTTCCAATGTTACACCTGTAATAATGTTACACATTCGAAAAGATTTTTATGAGATCATCATATGCATTCAATAAACAACGTATCATGTAAGCCACTGACTCAAATGTGTACCAGTAAACCCAAGTTTGTTCAAACACCCAATCTTTTTTATGTTAGTTTCCTAAATCAGTGGAGCGCACCCAACATAATCCCTTATTTCATGAAAACAAAAAATTATTATTGCCAAATCGACTAATTCAATTCCTACTCTAAGAACCATGATCCAGTCCAACGTTCTGAGGCATGATATCNTCCTAATACCAGAAGAACTATAACCTTGCTCAAGCAAAGTGAAGAGACAAATTCACCTATTTTGGTTGAGTGATTGAAGTTGGGCATCGACGGACTCATCACCAGAGATTACAAAGACATAGACAATTGAGTTTAGTTGTTATGAGCTTAGTAAATCAGATGATAAACTTTCAGCAGAACAAACAATTGAACTCACTTCTAAAAGTGAGACCCAAACCCTTTTACATCTGCATGAAAAAACTAGCATTAAATGGAGCTCCATTGAGTTTGTAGTTGAGCTTAAATTTGACTTTTAATAAACTTGATTTTGGCTTATTGACTGATCAGGCAACAACAAACCTCAAGTTGCACATAGAAAAGCATGGTTCCAAAAAATATATAGCCAAAAGTATGAGCACGTGATAAAAAAGAGTTATGAATGTGTTTAACAATCGATTATAATCTTCTAGATTAAACTATATTGAAAAGAGCACATCTTTTCAAGTAATTAAATAAATAAATAAACAGGGTGTAGAAATATACAAAACCTACCTTCCGTAAACCAACATCAACTAATGTTCCCCCTGGACCTGAAGAATTCACTTCCAATGTTACACCTGTAATAATGTTACACATTCGAAAAGATTTTTATGAGATCATCATATGCATTCGATAAACAACGTATCATGTAAGCAACTGACTCAAATGTGTACCAGTAAACCCAAGTTTGTTCAAACACCCAATCTTTTTGATGTTAGTTTCCTAAATCAGTGGAGCACCCAACATAATCCCTTATTTCATGAAAACAAAAAATTATTACACCCAAGCCATAATTGCCAAATCGACTAATTCAATTCCTACTCTAAGAACCATGATCCAGTCCAACGTTCTGAGGCATGATATCATCCTTGCAAAGCAAAAATAAAAAAGTGAAGAGCCATATCTATTAACTATTCTAAACCAAGCAAATGTCATTTCTTCCTTTTTTTTTTTTAACTTAAAAGTTTCTCTTTTTAGAACAAAGAGGATTAAATCCCTAGATCTTCTTCCCAGCTTTCTGCATCTATCTGCTCCAATAAGAGAGACAAAATGTCATAAGAGGCAAAAAAAATATAACTAGCTAGCTTTCAAAAATAATAATAATAATAATAACCGCCAGGTTACAGGCAGAGATTATGTACTAAAAAACTCAAGAAAAGACTCTTGTGTGATCCTCATGAAGGTGTGATCCTCATGAAGGGTTAATCAGGAAGCCTAAAATATCAAGAAGTTGGAGAATTTTAAGGGATTAAAATTCAAAAGCAGCTAACAAAATGACATTCTAGAAGTTGAAGAATTCCAAGGGATAAAAATTCTGAAGAAGACAATAAAAAAGACTTCCTGCATCCAATACTAAAAAATTGATTTACTTCTGCAGTATCTAAGATAGCTGAACAGTTTTTGAATGCTTTAGGCAAGAATATAAATGATAAGCTTAAGCAATTAACCAAACTACTTGGAAAGAAAATGGAAATCATCCTATTGCAGCTATTCTACTAACTGAAGAGTGAAGATAAATAGATTGCTGTGAAACCTTTCTACTTATAAAACTACCAAGCATCGGGTATTACTGAATCCAGAGAAGCGTTTAGGAAATGTCATCATTCCAGAATCATGAGAGAGTCAATTAAGTTAATCCACACTGGTCTGATGTGTTTCATGTTTGTATTACTGCATCTTTACAGCTTTGGATTATATCATGCCAATCCATCAAAAAGAAGAAACAGAGTAAATGCTTGTTCTATCATTCTATCATTCTCCATCCAAGCCTTGTTACACTGTGGCAAACACCAATACCTCCCCACCCCCCACACCAACACCTCCCCAAAACCTCTTGGCACTTTCATATACCTAAAGAAAGTAAAATAGAAAGATACAAAGAATAGATCACCTTCTCGAAATGGGGACCATTCATGCTTGCGGACATGATGAGGAGCATCAAGAGGGGGAAGCAAACCCTGAAATGAATAAATAAAACAAAAAATTTACACCCAAGTTTGTGATACTCCTCACCAGTTACTAGACATTAAAAAATAAATTTTCAGAAAAAAAAAAACTCACCACATGCTTTAAACTATTGTGCATAGGGAAGAGCCGACGTCGCAGATATTGAGGTGTNGGTTACTAGATATTAAAAAATAAATTTTCAGAAAAAAAAAACTCACCACATGCTTTAAACTATTGTGCATAGGGAAGAGCCGACGTCGCAGATATTGAGGTGTCTCCAAATACTGCAAAATTCTTACAAGAAACTGTGCACCAGTCTCATTTTCATCACTATTATTCACCATGGACTTACTATCAACTACCACTATCTGTGGATCAAAGTATTTTTTTAAATAAAATCAAAAATACATATTATCAGAGCAATACAAAAGAAATCCATTACAAAAATTAATTGAAGGGAAAAAAACTAAAATTCGACCTCATCGACATGGAATATGGTGGCAGCTCGAGCAATCTGACCTGCTAGCTAAAAAAGAGAGTGAAAGAAAAAAATAAAATTAGGAAAAGGAAGAGGGGGTTTCTAGGAGTATGAAAGATTACATTTGTATGAGCTTTTTGGGATTTAAAATGATTTACGAGAGTGGCAAGCTCTTGCGACTGGGTGTTGTCAATGATGGAGCCTATTACTGCAATACTGACCGTTGGTATCTCCTTCCACTTGTGCTCCTCCTTTTTGCTCTTCTTTTTGTTATTTTCTTTATGATTCCCCTCCAAAAAATTATTTGAGTTCCTAATGGTATCTTCTATCCAATTTTTTTCCTTCCTTTTCTTCTTCTTGNATCAATAATTCAAGGATGGACAGACTACATCTTCTTATTCAATAATAACAAAAAAACCCGGGTCAGATAATCTAAATCAAGATTTTATGCAACACAATGTATAAAATTCAATTATTTAAAACCTTAATGTGTCTACTCATCTGCAAATAGTTATAAAGTCCCACCGTCCATTTTCAAATAGTAGAATTATGTTTTGGTTACTCATGAATTACAATTTTGGCTAGACTAAGTTCTCCATGCAAAAGTCCACAAAAATATTCCAAAAGTTATTATGTATATGTATATTTGTTTTTGTTTCATTCTCTCTCTTTTTTTTAAGAAGTCATCAGTTTGTCCATTTTCATATGCTTCTTTTTTTCCGAATAAATCTCTCTNGTTATAAAGTCCCACCATCCATTTACAAATAGTAGAATTATGTTCTGGTTACTCATGAATTACAATTTTGGCTAGACTAAGTTCTTCATGCAAAAGTCCACAAAAATATTCCAAAAGTTATTATGTATATGCATATCTGTTTTTGTTTCATTCTCTCTTTTTTTTAAGAAGTCATCAGTTTGTCCATTTTCATATGCTTCTTTTTTTCCGAATAAATCTCTCTTCCAGACCATAAAAATTATCAGAAAAAGAGAGTAACCCGAAAAAATAGACATACGACAAAAACATGAAAGAACATCGAGAGTCTACGTACGATAAACCTCTCAAAGATAGATTTAGTATATCCGCCCAAATAAAATCAGCTGGAAGCACCTTCGACCAATATCCGCTAAAGAATACCTACATAGACTACCCACAGCCATAAATTCANTCATAAAAATTATCAGAAAAAGAGAGGAACCCGAAAAAATAGACATACGACAAAAACATGAAAGAACATCGAGAGTCTACGTGCGATAAACCTCGCAAAGATAGATTTAGTATATCTGCCCAAATAAGATCAGCTGGAAGCACCTTCGACCAATATCCGCTAAAGAATACCTACATAGACTACCCACAGCCATAAATTCAGGTGTGTTTGCCTGTTTTGGGATCTAGAGTGCTCCCAATGGGACATATCTCACTTGGTTAATTACGTCTTGGGTGTTGTCCAAGAATACTCTTGATTCGGGGAGTTTTGCTTACATTAGTAGTGACGACTAACATAGGACTATCAAAGGGCGATGATCTCGTAAGGAAATGCTCTGATGTTTTCAATGCTCTCGCTAAGCCACGGGGCGGAGAGTGAGGGTCTGTTTGGGGCAGCTGCAGCTTATCCAACTTATGCTGATAAGCAGCTTGTCCTGATAATCTGCTGATGAGCAGCTGATCCAGATAAGCTGGCTGACTGTTTGGTTTGTGCGTTTGGAAAACAGCTGATTTGCAGTTGTTTGTGAATAANATTAATTACGTCTTGGGTGTTGTCCAAGAATACTCTTGATCCGGGGAGTTTTGCTTACATTAGTAGTGACGACTAACATAGGACTATCAAAGGGCGATTATCTCGTAAGGAAATGCTCTGATGCTTTCAATGCTCTCGCTAAGCCACGGGGCGGAGAGTGAGTCTATCGCGGTTTCTACATGGGCAACGAACTTATCAGCATATAGAACCTGTGAAATAATTAAATCATCCCGACGGAGAATCTCGATACGTCAAAGCATATNCCATTCCGGCCATGCGCAGTGGAGATGTTCGCAACGGTAGTATGATGGGGACAAATTGAACTTAAATTTTTATTGTCATTCAGTAGTTTGTTTATTGATTGAATAAATGTATTCTTATTATAATAATGTCACACTTTGTTCATTTTTTGGAAGATTTGCAACCATACTAAGCCAATCTTTCTAACCTGAGATATGTAAATACAATAATTAAGTGTTAGATATGTAAATGCATAAGACTTGAGTTGTATGTATGTAAATCTGTCAAAATATTCAATAATTAACCACTGCTGGAATCAGAAATGCAGAAGAAGAAGCTTGCCGAAGAAGAAGAAAAGCAGAAGAAATGCAGAAAAAGAANCGACAATTCATCCGCAATCAAGCAGTCAAGATGATACCAACAAAGACAATAGAAACGACAAGGTTCAACGCGAGTAGTCAAAAGAAGAGGAGAGTAATCCCTACAAAGTAGAGGCAGTCGGGTCAAGGTACCACGAATCTGTCATCTCAAGCTACTAGGACCCTAAGTTCACCTAATTGGGACGGTTGTCGAGCCAACATGTCCAGAAATCCCCGATCAGCAATCTGTGAATTGTGTCGTCTGCAGGGACCTTGATAACCCTGAGGTCAAATAAAGGAACTTTATATTATGACTATCAAGTGGAGCTCTACGAGGTGAGACTTATATCTATCAAACTGATAAGTATGTCGCGGAGATAGTAACTCAGGAAGATAAGTGTCATAGAAGCAATGACTTAAAAGGGTGGGAGTGTCGTGGAGGCAGCGGCTCGAATGATAGATGTGTCGTGGAGGTAGTGACAACAAAGGGTGGGCGTGTCGTGGAGGCAGCAGCCCAATGAATGGGTGTCGTGGAGGCAATGACCTGGAAGGGTGGGCGTGTCGTGGAGGCGACGGTCCAAAGAAATGGATGTTGTGGAGGCAGCGGGCGTGTCGTGGAGGCAGCGGCCCTAAGGAATGATGATCCTCACTGGGGAGAATCATACAAGTGGGGTGTGTATGAATGAAGACTCAAAATACAACTCAAGCATGTGATAAAGATTATGCAAGATGTCATACAAAACATATAGCACAAGAGGTATTGTGTTCGGTCGCCTAAGGTATAGGATGCCTCTGTGGAGAATTACACCTTGTCCTAATAACAACCAGACACACATGCAAATGACAAACACATACAGGGTATAGTGCACCATGCAAGCAAGCAATCAGATACTAATGCACATGTGAAACATACACTATGCAAGTGATGGGTCGACCCGACCAGGGCAGCCAGTCAAACCAAGTGATCAGTCGACAAGTTCGGGGCAGCCAGTCAGACCTAAGTGGTCGGTAAGCCCGACGGGGGCGGAAGGTAGGACCTAAGTGATTGCTCTACCAGGCTGGGGCTGCCGGACGGACCAAAGTGGTTAGTTGATCGAGCCGGTTAAACTCAAAGTGCTATGTCAATTGTGTGGAGGCAGTCGGTCAGACCAAGTAATTGATCAAACGGGCTGAGGCGGCCGGTCAGACCAATGTGTCATGTCGCCCAGCCCGAGGCAGCCGATCGAGGCAAGGTGCAAGTGGGACATACTCCAACCCAAACACATTACACAATTCGAAGCAAACAATCATAATCGATAACAAGCCACACTTGTGCTAACATCCTCGATTGGGCACCTAAGGTTTAGTACTTGGATGTGCAGCATAGCCAACTCCTACGTTGGCAAGGCGTGTGGGTAGTTTCACCTTTGGGTCTCCAAAAAGAAAACTCTCCATGATATTGTGGAATGGATTAACTACAAAGTTTTTCCCATTTCACAACTCCTGATTTTGCGAAGTGAGCTAGCTACAAAGTTTTCTCACACTGCAAAATCCAAACATCACAACCACTCCAAGGAAGATTGGGGAAAGCCAATACAATAAAAAATTGGGATTTCAACCCGTTGGGATTTAGTTATAGGGTTCGCAACAGGAAACCGCTTGGCTCCGCAAAGTATTTGGCCACACATGTAATTCCTAACCTAGAGTTTTATCTAGGAAACCAATGGTCAATCCAAGGGAATATGACGCACGGACTAGTGTCGACCGGCCAACTCACCCCGAGTGGGCTACCGGACCCACAATGCGTATCCTAAACTAACCATGAGGCTAGCTAAAAAAGAAAATGCAAGTGTCGAGGATGTTATACCATTGCGAAGGTTGATGGAAGTCCCACAGGTGCTTCGGATGAAGCTCTCCTAATGCAGGAGAAAAGTAGTTCATGGCATTTTACAAAGTGATGATGTCACGGCCCGCCGATGGGGAGGAGCTCTGGTGAGGCTTCCAGCCAAAAGGAGACAAAAGCCGCCCAGGGTCTTTACACAAGGAAGGAGGTTCCGGCGAGGTGGGGGAGTCGTCGGCAAGGGAGACGCCGCAAAACCACGGACTGAGTGATAGAAGGGGTGGTGCCTCTTTTCTAAGTGATGTGAGGGAAAAAAAAGCAGTAAGCGAGCTTTATTGGCGTCGCGGGAGTGAAGAGGTCGGGCGGCTTGGGCCACCGGCTATAGTAGGGTACGACGAAACCACGAGCCGAAGAGCGAAGAGGCAAAGTGCCCTAGGTTCCTCGTGCGAGCGAGATCATGAGGGCCTAAGGTCGGACGCGAAAGTGAGCGCCGACGGGGGCGGCTAGTCGATGGGAGAAGCGTCGCCAGTGGAAGCCGAGAGAAAGCTCGAGATTGGGACTAGCGAAGGCGGGGGTGAGACCTGCTGCTCACGTGAAAGCCTTCGAGGAAAAAAATGGGGCTAGGGAATGCGAATGATTGGGGTTGGGGTGCGTTTTTTAAAGCTCCTTTTACATATATATTTATTATTTAAAAGCCTTGATTTGCATGTTGCTAGCTCATGCACTAAATCATATTGAAATAAGTATCCTATCTAGGTAAATCGATGCTCCAAATATGCTCGAGCACTCCGTTTTGCGATCCAAGATCATTTGGACAAATTCACCAACAAATAAGCTAATTTGAGCATGATTCGAGCGCGACTTGACGATCAAGACCTATTGATCCAATTAGAGTCGTCTGATAAACAAAATATTCATCGGTCTTTGCCTAAGGGACGACCAAAGTTTAGCAGAACGATCCTTACAACATGAACCTCAACACACGTCAGAGGGTCTTAAATGCATGTCTTGCACTAGCGAAATCAACACATGCATCAAACAAGGTTTAATAGTCTCAAACGGACATCCTACACTCACGATATTAAAAATTGATGCCAACAAAGAACCCCCAACAAGTGTGATGCGTCGTTAAGACATATTGCACTTAATGGAAGCAACTCAATTTTTGATCAAGCCTAAATTAGTTGTACAACCAACAGACCAAGTGACCATAAAGAGCTAAGTTTCCTAGGAAGAAAAACTCTGGGAGTCATATTTAACCGTAGGGGTGAGAAGGAATGTGCACGAGGCTTACATCCAACCCAAAAAGGTGGATTCAGAGGTCGTAAAAGCATGAGCCACAGGGGTGGTCCAGAGGTCGTAGGGGCTTGACCACGGAAGGTAGGTCTAGGGCCTTAGAAGCATGACCCAAGATAGTGGTCTAGGGGCCATAGAGGCATGGCCAAGGAATGGGTTCTGGGGCCGTTGAGGCATGACCTAAGGCATGACCACGCAGGGTAAGTTCAGAGGTTGTAGATTCATGACCAAGGAATTGGTTCAGGAGATCCGGGGGCCATAAAGGCATGACCACAGAGTAATCAAGGTACTAAAACCTCAAACGCCTGCACTACATCAATTAGGACTATCGTAAGGCCTTACAACGCTCTTCGAAAGGTAGGTAGGTTGGCTAGGGAGTCGTCTACTACTTTAATGAGGAATTTCATAGGGTCTTATATCGCTCACTAAGTGGTAACATGTTGACCAGATCGAGGAGGAATGCCGATAGACTTATATCGCACATGAACACTAGTTCTTATTGATCAGTTAGGACTGAGAGCCAAGACAATTTGATCGCTCCTACAAACTGACTAAGGTGCGTAATCTCAACGCCTGCACTACGTCTGTGATGAATCCAAAGAGTTTGCATCACCATCCAAGAGGTAAGGACGGTTGGCTAAGGAGCCAAGCAATAAAGCTAAGGATGTTAAGCGAAGAGACACTCTCGTGAAAGAACCGACCTAGAAGTTGTGTGGTTCGAGAAGCATCAGAGTCGAATGGTTGAAAGGTCAAAAGTTAGAGACGCCAACCAGGAAGGAATGCGCACGGGACTTATATCCAACTCAGAAAAAAGGTTCANGTTTCGGTGGACTAATTCCACCTGGGCATTTTCTACCACTAATTGGGTTCCGCACTGGGTACTAAAATTTTTCACATCTCCCTTCCAAATTTGATTTGTTATTTCATAAATTAAATCAAATCGTGTTGTGTTGCGCGTGCTTTGAAATATTAATTAAATTTTACACCTTTTTAAACAAAAATGTTAAAATTACCTGTAAATTAAGACCCACCTGTTCTACAGATCAACCTCCATTTTCAATAATTCCACTAAAGATTTCGAGGTTTTTGGCCATATAGCTAACCCTAAAACTTTCCGTTTTAAAGCCCGCTGCAATGGCCTACCCAACTCTGACCTTTTCCTGCAATCTGCCAACAGACCGCAGCTCCTGTAATGTCGCTCCCACCATCAAGTTTGAAGCTTGATTTGAGGACCTTGAGGTTATCCTCGGGAAAGCCCCGTTCGTGGTAATGAGGATCGCTGTCCCGAAAATACAAGAGCCGTCTGCAGAATTCAGTTTGAACTGCCTTCAAGACTTCCCTGCCTGCAAGAAGGCTAAAGCTGCTGTCATCAAGACTGTTATCCCTGCTACTGCTAAGGAAAAAGAAGTGATGGTCGTTGAAGATCCGACTGAAGGATTAACTGTTCCACCACCCGTGTTTGAGATCGGATCAAGTTCGAGGACTGTATGACCGACCTTTTTCTTTTTGTAAATCGACAATTACAAGAATTTGATGACGCTACTAGAAGATTTAAATTCCAGCAATAGTATTAAAATCTGGACTGCGACTTTATATATATATGTGTTTGATTTAATAAAGATGTATAGATATAATATTTAATAATGTCAAAGTCGAATTTGTCAACGCAAGTATACATATCGCTCAAGTAATATAGGGCTCTAATAAAGTCCTAGTTATCGATCCCATAGGGAGAAATAAAATACTACGGACTAAGGCTTAATAAAAATTAATACTTCAACTACAACGACGGCGTTCAATTTGTTTATCTGACACTAATAGACAATTGAAATAAGTAGATAATTTGGATAACTAATAAATAACTAATGATAGAAAGTAGGGTTTAATTTGTGATATTCAATATATAAGAAAACATCCTTCTTCTTGACAAGATATTATAGTGAATGGATAAAATGAATTAGTTCAATTTATATTGTGCCAAATAGGAGCATACCT
>JXCR01082343.1:428157-464894 GCA_002079205.1 Phalaenopsis hybrid cultivar
CTATGAAATACTTATAAGGTAAATGAATGCTTTGAGTTTCAAATCTAGAAAAAGAAAAGTGAAGTTCAAAATTATTAAAGACTATCTAGATATAAAATCTTCACTTGAAAATGAAAAAGAAATGAATGACAACAATCCCTAAAAATAAATAAATATATATATATATATATGATTGAAAGCAATCCAAATGAAAAAAAAAAAGAAAAAATATATAAGTGAGGAGAAACTTGAGGAGATGCCTAATAAAAAATTGGCTTCACTTTCACCTACCTAAAGGGAAAACCTAAATACATTCATGAATCTATATTTATAGATTAACATCTTTTACTAGTAGTATTCTCATGAAGTTCCTATAATTTGAATATTCTAAGTGACTTGACATTACAAAATATAGTTATTCTTGAAATGAATAGAAAACTAGAACTCTTTAACTTGATGACTAGATAGTCTTGTACGTACAAAGTTAATTTAATTACTTGAATTTTTTCTGAAAATCTCACTATGGTATTTACTTAAATCAAAACTATAGTATTTATGAAATTAAAACTTTACTGCAATAGATCATAACTTTTATACAGTACTAAAATAGTATTTCTAAATTAAAAACTTTACTGCAATAGATCATAACTTTTATAATAATATTAAAATTACTTGGTGAATTGAAACTTTACTACAATAGATCATAACTTTTACACAGTACTAAAATTACTTGAGGACAAGTAATGATTAAAACTTTACTACAATAGATCATAAAATTTATGTAGTACTAAAATTACTTGAGGACATGTAATAGTTAAGTTTAGGGGATTTTGACCAAAGAAAAATATGTTGAGATTTTCACACCTATTTTATACTAATATTGATGATATTGCACTTTAAAGAAGGGTATTTTTGATGTTTTGTATCTATTTTATACTATTTTTAATGATATTACACTTTAAAGAAAGGTATTTTTGATGTTTTGTTGTAGGATTGATGAATTAGGGTTATTGGGCAAAAAGATGCAAAAAGGAGAGAATTTGGAGCAAAAAGGAAGTATGTTGAATTATAATCTTTGGAGAAAAAGGATGCAAAACAGAGCAAATTTGGAGCAAAAATGACCAAAATTTGAAGATTTGAATTAGGGCGCCGACGGCGATTTCAACGGCGCCGACGGTGAGCCCAACGATGCTGACGGTGGGTTTTTTTGAGGGTCCAGAATCAAATATTCTACAAGGCCGCCGACAGCGCCATCGAGGCCGCCGACGGAGGCCGCTGACAGCGAGAACGACGGTTCTCTTAGCAGGTGCATTGAATGTGGACGATTTTTGAAGGGACACTTAGGAAACTTTTGGAAAACTCTTCTACAACTTTAATAGAAACATTTGGGCCGAAAAAAGAGGAGCCCCATGGTGGTGTCCGCTGAGTTTTTGTTGTTTGTAGAGTGTAGAGAGTTTAATTTAGGGTTAGTGTTGTGAGGAATTCTTTGAGATATTGTAAGAGTGGAGGGAAAGTGAGAGATTTCTTCCTCCTTGCCACTTCAAAGAAGAATTCTACGTGTTGTAAAGAAAGGAAAAGATTTAGAGGAACTTCGAGGTGTTTGCTTGCGGAGGAATTAGAGATAAGTGATATTTACTTATTGAAGTTTGTATGACTTTGCTTTTATATATAAATCCTAAGTTTTGTCGTATTTTCTCCATGAGTTCTGAGTAGTTTTCTCTGTCTTTTTCCTTATCTTGAGATTTTGTGAAATGGTGATTTGAATTGGTTGAGTCATGAGAATGTTAAAGAAGTTATGATGATCTTTTCACTTTGATCTTAATTTACTTTCAATCTGGTCAATTAATTTGTCAAAATATGTTGAGTTTTACAACTAAAGTGAAGATTACATCCAAGATTTAAGGAGGTCAAAGTCCTTGAAAGTTGGGTGCAAATAAATAGAGAAATAAAATTATAGGGCATAGAATAAGAGATTTTAGAGTGACAGACTAAAATTCTTAATTCGGTCCTATCATTTGAGTGCTGAAGTGTAAATGTTAGCCCTCAGGCGAGGGGAACGTGGGAGTTCCGAAGTGAGAGTCGGTATTCTTCCAGCCTAGCCGCAAATTCAGTAACCAAACATATGATTAGTCAATGTTTTTTATGTCTGGACCAAAGGGTAAAGAATAGGTATGCTCCTATTTGACACAATATAATTTGAACCAATTCACTTTAATTTCTTGACAAGGAGAATGATGCTTTCTTATATATTGAACTTCACATTAGACTTCTGTTAGTAAACTTAGTTAATTAAGAGTTTGTTAAAATTACATATTTATTTCAACTTCCTATTAGTGAAAAATAAGCAATTTGAACTGCATTGTTGTGATTAAGTATTGATTTTCTAAATCCTAGTTCGTAGCCTCTAGTATTACTCCGTGTGGGATCGATTTCCAGGACTCCTTTAGAGCCATGTATTAGTTGAACGATGCGTATACTTGCGTTGATAAGTGTGACTTTGTAATTATTGAATATTTTATACACATTTTTATCAAATCTATAACCGTTGTCAAGTTTTTGGCGCCATTGCTGGGGACTTAAATCTTCTAGCAACATTATCAAATTCTTGTATTTTTAAGCATATATAAAGTTGCTGCCAGTCATAGACTGAAACCTTATTTTATATGGGATCAACATAAATTTATTGATGGAATGATGTTGGGTGAATCACAATAAGCACTGGTTACGTCAGGCTGACGACGTAAAACTAAGCGCTTTGTGGGTGGCAACTGATCCCCGATCTTAACGCTTATATACAGTATAACAATAGTTCTGATGGTATTTTTCACTTATATTTACTTATTTTGCAATAAAACAAAAAACTTAATCCTGAAGAAAAATAAGAATTTTAACTTTTTAATTTATATATTTATATTGGGATACTACACAATTATACGTATCAATATCAAGTAATATAGGACTTTTTGATTAAGACCTAAATATCGAACCCACAGGGAAGATTATGCAGTATACACTTTTTAGAAAGTTTTTCTATTTTTAAAAAAGATAATTACTTAAACTAAAAATAATTTCTGTAGGAATTTAAAATTTAAATATTGTTTGTATTTTTGATATTTTAACGAAACAGTAACAACTAAAGTTTTTGTAGAAGAAAAGTACTTAATATGAAAATATATTTCTTCTTATCATGAATCAGTAATAAGTATAAGAATTCTGTTGTGGAAGTATGCAAATTGTGTTGTGTCAAATAGGAGCAATGATATTCTTTACCCTTACTAGAGATGCTATAAAGAACATTAGCTAATTTAAAGTTTGAATAGTTCTGAAGATCGGCTAGGCAGGGAAGGTACTAGCTCTCACTCTAGAGTTCCCTCGATTCCCTCCACCTGGGGCCTAACATTCTAGTATCAGAACCTAAAACAGTAAACCAAGTTGGGGGCCTTAACCTGTCACTTAAAGTCCTCTAACTCTACACCCATCAATGAATATTTCCCTATTTATTTGCACACAATCATTTACATTCTCATTCATACAACCTCATGCGATTCTTTCTAATTGTTGACTGAGACAATATCAGCCCAGTTCTTACATGTTCTCACAACAAATTTTAACATATAGATTGACCAAATCAAGAAGTAAATAAAGTGCATGAATTTAAATCATCACAACTTCTTTTATCATTAAAGTTCAATACTCTCCACAACTTCAATCCAAAACTTAATTACTTATCATTTTAAGAAGAAATATAAAGAAAACTACTCAGAATCCATTAAAACCACACTTTAGTTTAAAAGTAGAAATCATTGTCAATCCAACAAGTAGTCTAAACTTAATTACTTATCATTTTAAGAAGAAAGATAAAGAAAACTACTCAAAATCCATGAAGAAAATAAAACCACATTTTAGTTTAAAAGAAGAAATCATTGTCAAACCAACAACAAGTCTCGATTAAAACCAAAAGTAGTTTAAAACAAAAAGATAAAAACTTATCTCAAGTCCTCCACCAAACTCTTGAAGTTCCTTTGAACAAAAAAGATAAAAACTTATCTTAAGTCCTCCACCAAACTCTTGAAGTTCCTTTGAATCTCTTCAAAAAAATCAAAACTTATCTCAAGTCCTCCACCAAACTCTTGAAGTTCCTTTGAATCTCTTCTCTTTTTACAAATCATTGTCAAACCAACAACAAGTCTCAATTAAAACCAAAAGTAGTCTAAAACAAAAGATGTCATTGTCAAACCAATAACAAGTCTCGATTAAAAACCAAAAGTAGTCTAAAACAAAAAGATAAAAACTTATCTCAAGTCCTCCACCAAACTCTTGAAGTTCCATTGAACCTCTTCTCTTTTACAATCACGTCCTCCACCAAACTCTTGAAGTTCCTTTGAATCTCTTCTATTTTACAATCACTCAAAACAAAATAACAAAAAGGATAAAGTAAGTAAAAAGTGGTACCTGAAAATCTCTTCGAACTAACTCCCCAGAGAAGAACCTTCAAAACTTGCCAATATTTTCAGGACTCTTTTCTAAGTCCTCTCTTCTTTCTTTTATAATTTTCCAAGAGGTGCCTTGGGATTTCTTCAAAATGTGTCTTTATTCGATGTATTTGCCTAAGATACGCATCCTTTCATGATAATTTTTGTCCATGGTGGTTACAACCACCTATTAAGCCAATGGGTACGGGGTCTTGGAGCTTAGGTGCGTCCTTCTCTATTTAACCGGGCGCCGGATCTGGCGCTTAGGCGCCAAAACTCTTTTGCATAATTTTTCACCTTTTTGCTCCAAATTTGATCTTTTTTCACTTCTTTAAGCATTTTTTTCCATTTTTACTTGTATCTGCAAGAAAACACAAAAATACCTTCCATGAAAGCGCAATATCTCAAAAATAGGTATAAAAATGTGTCTAAAAATACTATATATTTTAGGTGTATCAGCAACCCATAGTTATCAGTGTGTTTTTATTTTGATTGTTGTTTGTGTGTGATTAAAAAAATTTGGGGTAGTATTTTTTAGACTCTTATGTGTTAGTATTAATTTTAAGACTTTATTTAGTGACCTAGACATGTTAGAATGAGAATTTAGACGTTAAGTTGACTGGTGCAAAAATGTGCATTAGCGCTTAACCGCCAATATTGAGTGCTTAAGCGCGACAGTTTAAACACATGTGCGAAATTAAGATTCTAGAAGGTTAAATCATCAATTAGTTTGTAAAAACGTGCGAAGGCATTTCCAAGACGTGCCTAGAAGTTATTTGAGGGATTTATACCTATAAATAGAAGGGTTTTATGAAAGAATTTCACCCAGATCATTTTCAACCCTATAATCTAAGAGAAAGAGAGATTTAGAGAAAATGTCTTCATGGGAGAAGGATTTGAAGAAGAAGGAAGGGACCATGAGGAAGAGATTCATTAGTCAAAGTGTTGAAGAAGAAGGAAGAGACCATAAGGAAGAGATTCATTAGTCAAAGTGCCCAAGAGTTGTATAACAGGTTCTTAGTCGTTAGCATCGAAGGAATATCGGAAAAGATCAACAAAATTGAAACTACTATGACTTTACTGGAGACCAAGGTAATTGAGTTTCATGCAAATCTCTAGCATATTGGATGAAAATTGAAGATGTAATTTAGTCACACTAGTTATATAGAGGAAGTGGATAAGGAAATTTTTATTAAGTAGAAGTAGATTGAAGAAAATAGTATCAGAGCTTGTCACCACCGTCCGTTTTATCAACTCTATATTCCGAATTCCCCTGGAGAGACTAATGAAAGACATGAGTTTGTTCCTACGAATGAAGAATGGTATTAAGTTTAGTGTTAGAATTTGTGTGTTAGAAGTCATTGTTTTATTGTGTATTAGTGTTTAAGTTTTGTTTTTGGTGTTTATGACTTCTATGTGTATAGTTGACTTCTATGTGTTTAATTGTGAAATGATTGTTAAGTGTTTGTGTTTAGAAAAAAATTCTCATCCAAGACAATTTGGAGTGAGAATTAAGTGTTACATGTACTTGTAATAGTTTGTGAATTAATATATGTTTTTGTTTGTGTGAAAATTTAGTGTTATTTTTAGCCTCGAATTGAAATAGTTATATTAGAGAATTTTGAGAGAGATGAGAGTTAAAGGGGATGAAAATAGTCATTTAAGTCTTATAAGACCATTTAGGGTGGCATACTTAGGTAAATAGTGCATTTTACTTAGATTTAAAAAATCTCAAAAAAGAGAAGTATGCCAAACTTGGAGAAAACTTACATAAATTATACTACACACGGTGCATATCAACCATGGAGAAAATTTACATAAAGTAGACTACACATGATATATACCAAACATGGGAAAATTTTCCATAAAGTGGACTACACATAAAGCATACCAAGCATGTAGAAAATTTACATAAAGTAGACTGCACATGAGTATACTAAGCATGAAGAAAATTTACATAAAGTGGACTGGCATGAAACATACCAAGCATCGGGAAAACTTTTATGGATTAGACTACACATGAATAGATAGAACCAGATGGTGAACTCTACATCGTAAAAACTTAATGTATGGTAAACTATATATGTAATTTAAGTTAACTTTACATAGAATAGCAATGTGAGAGTGAATATTATAAATGCCTCCATGAAAGTGACTACATGGAGAAAAAAATGGAAAGTGTAGTACTTAGAAAGGAAGAATAACAGAAAGAAGAAGAAGAAGAAGAAAAAGAAGTGAGTAGAATAAGGTGGATGCTGTGTGTGGAGACAACAGTAGAAGGAGAAAAATAGTAGAGTAAGATGGAAGCGGCGTGTTGATGAAAAAAGTAGAAGGGGAAAAGATGATTAGAAGAAAGGGTTTGGGAAATAAAGTGGAACAAGAAGGAAGAGACTGAAGAAGATGAAAGTTCATAGAAAAATGTAGAAGGAAATGTAAAATGAAGAAGATGAAAAAGAGGTGGTAGAAGAAGTAAAAAATAAAACATAAGAATGAAAAGAAGTAGATTGCGAGGGTAGAAGATGACAGGTAGGAAGAAGAAGAACAGTGGGAAGGATGAGAGACCGAGTGTTTTTGTCTAAAATTTTCAAAGGAGAAAAGCATGATCTTTTAACAGAGTGAGGACTCCTTTTATTGGTTAGAGTTAGAGTATTAGAGAGTAGGAGAAGTTAGGGGTTCAAAATCAGAGTAAGAAAAAGCGAAGCGAGGCATCAGTTGGGAGGCGAGCAGACAACTAGTGGGAGGCGCTAGAGTGCTGCTCCTCAATTTGAATGAGGGGAATGTGGGGCCTATTCACCACTTTAGGTGGTGCCAAGGTGTCTTGCCTCAATATAGAGCACTTGAGAGAAAAGGAGGAAGTGCATAAGCGCCACTGTGAGTGGCAAAGAGATGTACGGTGGTGCATTCTGCTACATCCAACTACAAATATGCTTAGAAAGAAAGAGGATAGGGTGCCTAAGCGCCATCTTGAGTGGCGCCAGGGTGTTTACGTGGCGCCGGTGCGCCACCTTTAGGCACGAGTGTGCCAACTTCAAGTATGAATGTACCACCTTAAGGCACAAGTGTGCCTAGTGGTTATGGCTAAAATGACGACCCTAGCTCACCTAAAAGGGAAATTTTAAAAAATATGCAATCATTATTGGTTGAAGTGATTCTTATTTCATGAAAATTTGGGTCAAAGTGTAGACCCCACCCAAGGAGAGAGAACATTGATATTGTGATGAAAATTATGATGAGCTTAAAATTAGTCACTTTTGAAGTTTTGAGCTCAATTTGATGAAATTTTGAGTTTGGAGTTGATTTGAATGTTTTTTTGAAGTTAAAATCATAATCATCATCCAAATTATCATAATAATTGTCCAATATATTGTGAGCTAAATATAACCTAAAATGAAATTTAATTTGGGCATGATAAGGCTCACTAGAAATTTTTGATGATCCAAATGTATTCGTGAAGTCAATTTTATAAACTGATGTTTTGATGACAAATTTTTATATGAGATTAATTCTAGTGCATGAAGGCTCACCACCTAAAATTTCTCATAAAACGTTGTTCGATAGCCATCAAAACCTATTGCATGCACTACTCAGATATTAATAATGAACTAAATGTAGCTTATATCGTGATATTCCAAGCACTACACTGATCTGCAGAAAAAAATATGTAGAAAAAAAATATTAATTTTGAGCCATAAAAATGATAATTTCAAAATATCCCCTCAACTAGTTGTGTTTCAATCCAATTTTATGATTTGACTGAAGTTAACTATGTTTTATTTTCATTTTATGTGAATTATTTCAAGTTTATTATAAAGATTTGAAGTAAATGAAAAATTGACAAAAAATGAGGTCAACAACAATTTTAACTGGAACAAGTTCATTTGTTAATTAATAAATTACTTGTTAAATGTACTACATTTATACGATATATTATTTAAATAAAATTAATTATTTTGAACTTATTTAGTTATATATAAAATAACAATTTATTATAAGTTAATATCAATATGCATATAGTTTAGTATAATTTATTTATTTTTTCAGAGTTTACCAGTATTTATTCATGTTATTTGATTACAATAAAACTTGTTTGTAATGTATATATTATTTTATTTATTTTGTATATACTAGTTAGATAATAATTTGAAACTTATTCAATTTCTTGGGGCATGTTTGACATCACTTTATTTTATTTTATTTTTATATTTATTTTTTATGAGCTTATTTGGTTGATGTATTTTTATATGTATTTATTTTTTATTTTTAAAATCAAAGCAAATTATTTTTAAAAATATTTAAAACATCCAAANTTGAATGAAAAATTGACAAAAAATGAGGTCAACAACAATTTTAACTTATTTATTAATATTTACGAACAAGTTCATTTGTTAATTAATAAATTACTTGTTAAATGTACTACATTATACAATATATTATTTAAATAAAATTAATTATTTTGAACTTATTTAGTTATATATAAAATAACAATTTATTATAAGTNCATTTAGTTATATATAAAATAATAATTTATTATAAGTTAATATCAATATGCATATAGTTTAGTATAATTTATTTACTTTTTCAAAGAAGAGTTTACCCGTATTTATTCATGTTTTTTTATTACAATAAAAGTTATTTATAATGTATATATTATTTTATTTATTTTGTATATACTAGTTAGATGATAATTTGAAACTTATTCAATAGCTTGGGGCATATTTGACATCACTTTATTTTATTTTCTTTTTATATTTATTTTTTATGAGCTTATTTGGTTGATGTATTTTTTATATGTATTTATTTTTTATTTTTAAAATCAAAGCAAATTATTTTTAAAAATATTTAAAACATCCAAAATATTTGTTACATTAAATTAAATTAAAGTATACAAAATAAATATAAAAGTGATCCCAAACAACCTCTTAATTATTCAAATTTTTAAAATCATTTGTTATTAAATTCATATATAAATGAAATATTTATTTAAAATTTTAACTTGTTTATTAAAGTTATATTAAAAATTAATTACAAATAAAAATTTTAAATTTATTTGAAAAACCAATCACTCATTTGAATTTCTAGTTCTTTCAACTAATATAAATACACCAAGTATAAATCGAGTATGATTATTTAAAAAGTTGTGCAAGCCAAGTATGAATATATATAAATGCTTGGCCTAAATTTGAACTAAACATGAATAACTTATGATTTGAGCAAGCTAAGTCTAATTCATGATATACTTGACTTGTTAAATAAATCAAATTTGAACATAACTCAACTCATTTAATAATACTATTCACAAACAAGCTTGTTTATTGTTAAAAAAATGGCATGTTAAATATTCTAAACTCATATGTTATATTATTTAATAAAATTTAATTAACTTGAACATATTTAATCATAAATTTAATAATAGTACATTATAATTTAATATAAATATGAAAATAAATTTAATATAAATTTTTCTTATTTTTTATTTCAATGAATAAGTTTTTTGTATTCATTTATAATATTCGATCACCAAAAAAACTTATTTAAAACATATAGATTATTTTATTTATTTAATATAAATTAGTTAGATATAAATTTAATAAAATTATCACATTGCATATTTATTTATATTTATAAATTATTTATTGATAATTTTATGTATAAAATTAAATACTCATTCAAATATTTAGTCTCTTACTACGTTTATGCGAAAAAAGAAGCATAAATACAATTGCTTTAATTTTATATGAAACAAAAAATTAAATATTTAATGGAATTATTTATTTGTTAATTTGATGTAAGTAAGTCAAATAAAAATTAAATATGATCATTATAAAAAGTAAAGTACATGTAATCAACTATGCAAGAGCTTAGTTCAGGTTCTAGCTTATGATTCGACCGAGCAATCCTCAACTCGGCTAGCCCTTCTCCGCAAACCCCCCAGGCATTGCAGGGCTGTCTCTTTCACTCCTGATTCCGCCATCAAACCTCGCGGCGGCGAAACAAAGGGTTTATGGCCTTTCCTGCTGCTTCGGGAGAGTTCATCAGTTGTCGTCGGTACTTTGGCGCTCTTGCCCCGCATATCAACCGAGCCACGTCAAGCCGCTATCAGAGGGCCTTTATCAAACTGCGCCACGCGTCAACTTCATCATTATCTTTACACATCACAGGTTCTTCGAACCTCTTCAAAACCTTCTACACGCGGCCCCTTTCCATCTCGCCTTCTCGGTCCCCCTCTCTTTTAGATTATCGATATCCCGTCCATCGCCGTTGGAAGTCGGAAAAAGTTGGAGAGATGCCGTTCGAGAAGATCAAGGTTGCGAATCCTATTGTGGAGATGGACGGTGCGCGGGTTTCTCTATCATTCACCACCCTGCGTTACTTCTTTCAATTTTTTTGATCCATTTTTGAATAACAGCTATCATGCACATGTCAATTTAAGTTGAATTTGATCCAGTTGGTTATTTAGTTTCTTCGGTGTGGATTCGAATTCTTGAGCACTTAAGACGGCCGAAGAACATGTTTGAGTTGCATGTATTGTCTGCTATGCTATGGCGAATGTTTTTTTTTTTATTTGGGAAACTATATATGGTGAATGGTTGTAGTCATGAAATTACTGTTGAGAAATTAGGGCGAAGAAAAACAATATCCAGAAGAGCACACAGAGATTTAACGAGGTTTGACAAATATGTCAGGAGCAGAGCGACGACTTTTCCAATAATCCAGAAAAAGAGTACATGATACAAAATATGAGATATGAGATAAGACACAGGGTTACATACATGCCTATTTATAACCCTAGAAAACCCTGAAATACAATATGTAATTATCAAATTACCACTGTACCTCACCCCCAACTCACATAAGGAAATTCCCATGATTTGGACAGAATCTTCCGCTCCAGCATCTGTCCCTTATATAGTATATGAGTCATGCCTAACAAATCTCCACATTGGAGAAATATCCAGCCCCTTAGGAGAAATACATCATGGAGTTTCTTACATACTAGAAGTGGGTTGGGCCCACCATGCTTATCTAGCAACTGCAAACATTCAACAAGTTCAAGCAATGCAAGAACTTATTGATAGTAACTGACTTGATCAACATATCAGCTACAATCTCATCAGTATGAACCTTCTGCAACAATATCTCATCAGAAGCAATCAATTCTCTGATCTTGTAATACGTGACATCAATGTGCTTGGTTCTCACATGGTACATTTGGTTCTTAGCCAGATAAATAGCACTCTGACTGTCACAATGCAACTGAATTCCACTTTGCTCAACGCCCAGTTCCTTTACTAGCCCAACAAGCCATAAGACTTCTTTTGCAGCTTCAGCTACTGCCATGCACTCAGCTTCAGTTGTAGATAATGTCACAATAGATTGAATTGTTGATTTTCAACATATAGACCCTCCACCAAGTGTAAACACATACTAGTTGTAGACATTCTATCATTCAAATCACCTGCATAGTCTGAATCAACATACCCCACAACTGAAGGATCATTCTGCTGATTGCCAAAAATAATTTCATGTTCTACAGTACTCTTCAGATACCTGAAAATTCAATTGACTGTTTCCCAATGTCGTCTTCCAGGTTTAACTATGTATTTGCAGACTTGACTAACACCATGAGCCAAATTAGGACGAGTATATATAATTGCATACATTAAACAGTCAACTGCACTGATATATGAAACATTTGTCATGTCTTCGATTTCTGTATCTGTGTTAGGACACTGTTTTGAAAAAAACTTAAAATGATTTGCCAAAGGAGTGCTTACAGGCATTGCTTTGCTCATATCAAACTTTCCAACACTTTCTCAACATAGCCTCGTTGAGATAAACATAATCATTTTGAGCCTTTGTCTCGATGAATCTCCATTCCAAGAATCTTCTTCGTAGAACCCAAGTCTTTCATGTCAAATTCCTGACTCAATAAAACTTTCAAACCATGAACATCATTCATATTCTTTGCAGCAATCAATATATCATCAACATACAGTAACAAAAAAATAATAGAACCATCACCAAGGCTCTTCACATAAACACAACAATCATACTCACATCGCTTGTAGCTAATCTGAATCATGTACGAGTCGAACCGCTTGTGCTATTGTCTTAGAGACCGTTTTAACCCATACAACAATTTCTTTAACCTGCAAACTAGATGCTTCGTCCAGGTTGAGTGAACCCTTCTGGTTGCTCTATGTAAATCTGCTCATCCAAATCACCATGCAAGAAAACATTTTTAACATCCATCTGCTTCAAATGCAAATCCCAAATGACTACTAATGCTAACACTGTCCTGATTGAAGTATGTCTGACCACAAGAGAAAAAATTTTATCATAATTTATCCCCTTTTGCTGTAAAAATCCCTTTGATACCAGTCGAGCATTGAACTTTTTCCCATCTTTTTTTGATAGTGCTGGTTTTCTTTTGTACACCTATTTGCACCCAATAGCCTTTTTTCTCTCAGGAAGTTGAACTAGCTCCCATGTGCGATTTTCTGTATAGACTCCATCTCCTCAACCATTGCACCCATCCATTTCTCTTTCTCCTGGCTAGTGCTAGCTCATTGAAAAGTGGTTGGATCATCGCTGCTGATGAGAAACACATAAAAGACCAAGTCTTCATAACCCAATCTGCTAGGAGGTCTTATATTGGTGTGTTTTTGTCTATCTCTGACTATATTATAATTCTGCAGATTATCTGGAATGGAATCATCATGTGTTGGATTTGAACATTCAACTCTCTCACTTGTTTTTGAATGTTGTTCTAAATCCATCTGCACTGCATCTAAACTGAAACTGTTCTCTGACACATTGTTTTGATTTTGCTGCAACATGGACTATCATAAAAACCTGCATCTTTGCTAATCACCATCTTCTTTGCAATCGAATCCCAAAATTTGTATCATTTCACACATTTCTTGTAGCCCAGAAAGATGCACTTCTTGGATTTTACATCACGTTTTGATATTTCATCTTCAGGTACATGCACATAAGCAAAATAACAAAAAATTTGTACATGATCGAAATTAACTGGATTACCTGTCTGTACCTCTTCCGCGATTTTGCCACCCAACGATGCCTAATGTGATCTATTGATGAGATAAAATGTCATATTCATAGCCTCTGTCCAAAAACTCTTGGGAAGCCTTGCATTCAGTCTCAAGCATCTTGCTCTTTCAGTTAAGGACCTGTTCATCCATTCTGCTACACCATTGTGCTATGGTGTCTTGCGCACTGAAAAAACCTCTGAATCTTATGCTCTTCACAAAATTTCTGAAACTACGAATCTGTGTACTCTGTGTCATTATCAGACCTCAAATACTTGATTTTTCTGACAGTTTGGTTTTCCACCTCAGCTTTCCACAGCTTGAATTTAGATAAGACTTCAGATTTCTGCTTCAAGAAATACACCCAAACTTTCATAGAGAAATCATCAATAAATGTAACAAAATACTGAGATCCTCCCAATGACGTTTCCCTGGTAGGGCCTCATACATCAGAATGCACATAATCAAGAATCCCTTTAATTTTATGTTTTTCAGTTATAAAATTGACTCTAGTTTGTTTTCCAAGAACATAGAACCTACAAAGATCAAACTTGTAGCTTTTAACACCATGCAACATGTTTCTTTTATGCAATTCCGCCATCCCACGTTCACTGAGATGACCCATACGCATATGCCATAGCTTTGTAGTATCATCATCTGACTCCACAGAATGAACTCTACCTACAACTGTACTTCCCAACAGTTTGTAGATATTACATGCAGTTAACTTTTCTTTCATCACAGTCAGTGCACCCTTAACAATTATGATGGTTTCTTTATCCTCATCTGTCTTAGGAATGAAACCATTTCTATGTAAAATGCCTAAGAAAATCAAATTCTTTTTCAGATCTAGAATATGTCTGACATCACATAATGTTCTAATTGTGTCATCATACATCTTAATTCTGATTTCTCCAATACCAATAATATTGCAGCATCTACCATCACCTAGATAAATTGAGCCAGAATTAGTTGACCTATGTGAAGTAAATCACTCCCTGTTAAATGTTATGTGATAAGAACATCCTGAATCAAGAATCCATGCATCCGTGAACTGAGTTGATGAAACTGAAAGCATATCGCCGTCACTGCAATCTGAATTATCACTCTGTACCACATTTACAGACTTCGATGATCTATCATCTTTCTCCCCAGCCTGTTTCTTGAGGTTTGGACAATTTCTCTTCATATGACCTGACTCCTTGCAATTGTAGCAATGAATTATTTTTTTGCCTTTGGACTTGAATTTGGATTTTTGTCTTCTAGAACCCTCATTCTCTTTCTTCCTTCCACGATCTTGATTACCCTTCACATATAAATTGTCGCCATGAGAGCTTTCCCCTGCATTCTGCTTCCGATGGTTGTAAGCTAACATTGTTGCAATAATCTCATCAACTTTGATAGTTTCTTTCCCATATGTAAGAGTAGTCACCAGATGTTCATAGGAAGAAGACAGTGAACACAACAAAATTATTGCTCAGTCTTCATCCTCAATAGTCGCATCAAGCCGTGATAAATCTATGATTATTTGATTGAAGCCATTAACATGCTGCACCAGATCAGAACCTTTTTGCATCTTCAGCCCATACAGTTTTTGCTTCATATACAATTTATCGTCAGAGATTTAGCTATAAACTGAGTTTCCAATTTCTTCCATACCTTCTCTGGAGATTTTAGATTCATCACGTGATACATAACCTCATCTGTCAGACATAAACGTATGGTTGCCGTCGCTCGTTGTTGCAATTCTTCCCAATCTTTACCCTCTATGGCATCTGATTTTGCTACCCGCAAAGCTTTCAAGGTTCCCTGTTGTGCCAACATATCTTTTATTTTTGTTTGCCACAATCCGAAGTTACCAGTTCCATCGAACTTTACTACATCGAATTTTGCACCAGATATTGCCATTTGAAATTGATCCTGCAACAAATTCTTTTGTAATTGCTTGATCAGAATCTTTCTAAAAAAAGAATTGAAAAAAAATTCCCTTAATTATTTTTTTTAAAAAGAAAAGATTGAAATATTTCCTTCATTAAGCTTTTTTAATTAATTCCCCATTAATTAAAATATTTTCTTTAATTAACTGAACTTTAAAAACTTTCACTTTTTCAGCCTCCGCTATTTCCAACAATAAAATGAATAAAATCAGAGCTTCCAATTTCCTTCTCCACAGCCGCCTCCCGCAAAGGAATGAAGTCAGAGCTAATTTTCTTGCACCTTCAGCAAAGGAAATCAATTTTTCGCTTCATAAACCAATATCCCGCTTCTAGGAACCAGCAAGAAACAAATCGGACCCGAACCTCCCGCTCTTCAGGAACCGACAAGGAAAGAATCTCCAAAGGAATTTTCGAACCAGCAATCTCCGCAACGAACCTTCCTTTCGCGTGGCGATCGAAACCTTCTCCCAATCGCAAACTCCATCTCCTTCGACAGAAATCACCGCGACCGAGAAAACCGCCGATGCTCGAAGCCCTCCACCGAACCAAATCGACAATCGCCTCTGAATCCTTCGCCTTCCTTCGCCCGTCACCCTGCTGTTCCGCCGAACTCCTCTGCGCCGAACTGTCTGAAGCTTCGTCCAGAACCGATCACAGAAGAACGAAAACCGCACCTTCGAACAACTTCAAACTGCGCCGAATCTTGGCCGCCGAAAATTTTTCCCTGCGCGAGAACCTCGTTCTGCTGAACTCTTTTGCGCCTAGATTTCTCCTCTGCCCTAGAACCAGACTCTGATACAACTTGTTGAGAAATTAAGACGAAAAAAAACAAGAATCGACATAAATCAAAAAGAACACATAGAGATTTAACGAGGTTTGATAAAGATGCTTACGTCCTCGGGAGCAGAGTGACGACTTTTCCTTTAATCCAGAAAAATAGTACATAATACATAATATGGGATATGGGATAAGACCTAAGGTTACATACATGCCTATTTATAACTCTAGAAAACCCTGAAATACAATATGTAATTACCAAATTACCCCTGTACCTCACCCCCAACCCACATAAGAAAACTTCGCTGATTTGGACAAAATCTTCCGCTCCAGCATCTGTCCCCTATATGGTATATGAGTCATACATAACAATTACATTCGACAGTAATTGAAGGATGAGTCGCGTGCAGTGTGGATTTACTCCAACGCGACTCTATTGGTAACGGGAATTTCAGCTATAAAGTGTTGGTTGCATCTTCTCTATCAGTATGGGCTCTTGCAGTAGTGTAGTGCAAGTGTTCTTTAATAAGCATAAAGTTTTACCAATTTTGTGGTTTTTTCTGTTTTTTGTGACTCGGGTAGTTAGATAATATTCTTGGTCTGGTAAACAGGCTGATACTATTTTTTAGTTGCTCTCCTGGATTTTAGATGATTCTACATTTTGTTGATTTTATGTGCTAATGGAATCATTGACAATGGTGGACTTAAGAATAGATGTAGGCAAATTTTATGTAAGTTGCAAAATAAAATAGTAATTATCAATAGATAAATAATCGCCCTCTCTCATGAAATATTTTTGCAAAAGATTTGAGACAAAAATAAAAATATTGATAACGAATTGTTTGATATAATTATTTAATTCTCGTTGAAGAGTTTATTTTTTAAAATATTAATTTGTTTAGGTAATAAATTTGCCCAACTTCAAGCAAGTGGCTAGCTCTGCCTTGATCATTTCAGTATTAGTGTGTTGCATTAGAAGATGAATCATGGGAAGCTCTTTTTATTTTTTGCTTGTTTATTTTATTTGAAAAGAATATCTTTTTGATAAGATGAATCTGTCTTTTCTCCACGCTCTATCACTCAGCTTGGTATCAGTTATTACTATTGCTCATGTAATAGCCAAAGTATGGGGTTGGTGAATTCAACCTTGGTAGTATTATTATTTTTTTCAATGCATGGCGGAATAGCTTCTTGAGATTCATATTGAAATTTCATTTTCAATCGGATGAAAGGCTTACTTATAGGATGAGATAAGTTTGATGCATGAACTGTGTGACTTAATTGTTCCTGCAGCGCATAACCTCTACCGAGAAATTAAAAAGAAAAAATAGACAATTTCATGCATACCAAGATAACTACAAAATTGACATATATTTGTGCATATTATGCAGAATATTTTGTTTATGTTATTTCAATTTTGTAGGGGATGAGATGGCAAGAGTGATTTGGAAATCAATAAAAGACAAGGTTAATGTTATTTTTTTCACCAATTTTTTTCATTTCTTTTAAAATTCAATTTCATATAAAGTCATGCTTTGAAGGATTATGCAGCTAATTCTTCCCTTTGTGGAATTGAATGTAAAGTACTTCGATTTAAGCCTTCCCTCTCGTGATGCTACAAATGATGAAGTTACTTCAGAGAGTGCAGAAGCAACTCTCAAGTAAGCATCATGTTTTGAATTCCTTTTTTGGCTCCATCCACTTCGACGAATATGGTTTGGCATGCTGATTTGATTTCAACTTTATGCATAACACGTTTTTTGCTTTTTAATTGTTTAATTGACGTTTCATTATATAGTTCACTTAATGTTAAAGAGGAATGTTGGTATTAGTTTCTATTGAGCAGACCACATGCCATCTTAATTTAACACTACGCTTTGATTCTCTAGTTTTAAAATGTCAATTCATTAATCCATCTCTTTTAGTTTGAGAAAAATTATTTAGTCATCCGTCCAACCGAATTGACATGAAAACATCTCATGGAGTTCAAAATCTTGAATCTCTAGCATTTATATTGATGTTTTTTTTTGGTTTATTAGATAATTTGTGAATACAAAATTGATTGGCTGTGTATTTAACTTAAAAACTTAGTGAGAGGGCTCTATTTTTTGCGCAAGCACTAAAGTCATACATGCTACATTGCTTTTGGCATTATGTTTAACTTGACAATCTATTGGACGTGTAATGAAATAATGCGCACCGGTGATCATTTCAAGCTCATGTTAGTTTGGTGCGTTGGATTGAATATTACTACTTCATGTGAAAGCTCTATCCATGGGAGTAACGCTGAGTTGAGTTTGAGTGAGTTGAATGTGATCAATATTGATTTTGCATTGAGCGAAGTTTAAGTCGAGTTGAATGTGATCAATATTGAAGTGAGTTGAATCAAATCTATTAATTTTATAGCATTTAATTGCTAATTAGTTTTTTTATTTATTTAAAAATGACTAATGTTTATTTATAAAATTATCATCCCCTATCGTTGCTAACATGATTACTTGGCAATCTTGGGAGTTATAAGTGTCTATCTGTAACTAGTTGCAATAAATAAATTATTAGCAGTTATGAGGATTGCATTTATTTTCTTTCATATTTGAATTTATTTTCTTTTCTATTTTATGTTGTTTTCTTTTTATCTCCGAGTAATTATTAGAAATTGATTGATTGTAATCTATGTGTTATTTTTTTTTCAGTTATTTTCTTTTTCATGTCTTTATTATTTGAGAACTCATGTAAGGTGTATTTATACCCCTATTTCATATCAATAAGGTATTCCGTTGAATTCTCAAAACCTAGATGCTATCAGAGCCACGGGATTTTATCCTAGTTGTCGGCACTTCTCTTGCGGGTTGTTCCTGCAGTTTTCAGGCATCCGATTCCTTTCCTAATAGACCTTTCCGCCATTGGCTAAACTATTGCAGGTTTTAGATTTTAGTCAGCTGGACATCCCTCATGTTGACCATACCTTGTTTCAGGACCGCCAATACTACTTTTTGCAGTCTTTCCCCCGCAGGCTTTCTCGCAACTGAACTTTCCTTCTGCCGACAGGAACTCCTTCCACAATAGTTTGTCCTCCTTCTTGGTAACCAGATTGCTTGCTAACCTGATCGAATCTCTCACTTGCAGGCTGGAATCCTCCCCTACAGGCCATCTTTTGCTAATAGCTGAGTGAGGGATCATCTTCTTCTATGTCTTGGCATTCAAACCTCACTTATGGCTTCGTTGGAGCCATGGCGGATTCCTTCACCACCGAACTTCCATCCAACACTGTCCTAGAGTCCATCGGAGGATTAGCACCTACCTCAATCCTTTCACAAACCAGAGGATATGAACACCATAATTTTCTGATTACCACTTACTAACTCAATGAGTTTAATTTCTTCTAATTATCTGAAGCTGTTTCGTTGTTTGTGAAAGGTCGGGATAAATTCGATCACTTCAGCCCCTCCAAAAATTGGTAAGCATGATTCTTTTACAAATTTTTTTAGAAAAGGGAAAGATCCACGGGATATTCCCAAGTGTAGTCATAGTAGATATCACATTCNTATGACTTTAATTTCTTCAAATGATCTGAAGCTGTTTCGTTGTTTGTGAAAGGTCGGGGTAAATTCAGTCACTTCAGCCCCTCTAGAAATTGGTAAACATGATTCTTTTACAAATTTTTTTAGAAAAGAGAAAAATCCACGAGATATTCCCAAGTGTAGTCATAGTAGATATCACATTCCATCCATAAGATAATCAAATCATTATAGTACTTGGTCACCGTCTTTGATCCCTATGTCACTTCGCGGATTTTATTAGAAAATTTATAGAGTTGTCCAGAGTTACCTAAGTCTGAGTAGGTATCCCGAACTGCAGCCCAGAGGGCACTTACAGATGGAAGAAACATGTAAGAATGACTGATTGAGATCTCCATGGAATTAATCAGCAATGACAGTGAGGATCTAATGAAGTCTGTGGCCGTATACTTGGCCACAATTCTCTTTCTTCAACCCGGGCCGCATTCATGGAGAGCTGCTGTGAAGAAAGCCGGAGACTAGTCATACTCGACAATTCCACTAATTTAGCAGAGCCTTCAACCTTGAACAATACTTCACACTCTGCCTCTCCGTTGCGAGCCAATTACTCCACGTATGATTTTTATCACAAAATCTGTCATATTAGTGACAAGTGTTAAAAGTTCCACGAAAAATCGACAAGTAAATCTTCAGCCAAATCTTCCGCTGCTAAAGGTCTCACTATGATCTCAAAATCCATAACAGTTCAATTGGCCTCTACTCGGGCCATCCCTAAATCACCATACTCTATTACGAGTTAGATGAAACACTTGATTAAGCTGGTTAGGTCTAGTCATCTCTCCTTTGGCCCATCAATCTCTCGTGTTCGGCAAGGTAACATCTCTATGACACTCGCTAGTTTTGCTTTTTTTAGCTAATGGATAATTGACTCAAGTGTCACGGATCGCATGATCGGGGGTACTTATTCCTCGTCAATGTATTCTTCTTGCTCCGGGCGAGATACGATTAAAATTGTCGATGATTCCTATAATTCCATTGTGAGTAAATGATCAGTTGTATTTGTAGCTGGGCTGACTTTGTAATCCGTGTTACACATTCTTTATTTAAGTGTAACCTCTTGTCAGTCACTAAATGTACATGTGATCTTGATTGTGTGACTCATTTTTTCTTTGTTGTTTGTGTCTTTCAGGTTTGTCGTTTGGGGAGGATGATTGAAACTGCTAAGCGGACAGCAAGACTCTTTTTTCTAGAAAGTGACATAGATGATTCTAACATTCAATCTCATAACTGTAGTTTTCCCTTTCAACTGCATGTCCAACTACGCTTTTACATTATCGTTTGAGTCATCTCAATTTTCATTACTTAAAACAGTTGTATCCTTTGATGTTTATTCTTAAAAATTCATCTTATTTTAAATGTGAAATTTGTGTGCCAGATCCACCTCATCCCCACACTCATTCAACTTGTTTTTCACTTATAAATAGTGATTTATGAGGATTCTCTTAAACTGCTAGCTATACCAATAAAATGTGGTTCCTTACTCTAATTGATGCTACAACTGGATATTTTGGGTTTATATATTAAATGATAAATCTGAAGCCGCGGTAATGTTTAAAAATTGGGAAAATTACATACGCAGCACACAATTCTTATGGATTTACATATCTACACCTGCATTTTCATTTTTACACACAACACTTTATCTATAGGTGAAAAGATGTATTTGACTATTAAAATGTGATAATGAGTGCTATTTTTCATATGATACTTGTAAATATGAAAATTTTGGCGTGAGATAGGTAAATCCATAAAAATTGGGTGCTATGTATGTAAAAGCCCCTTAAAAATTTCCACTGGTCAATTCTAACCCAATTTAAAGTAACTATTGAAGTCATCCAGACCGACAATGACCGTGAGTATTTTAATTATAAATTGGGAGAATTCTTGATGAGTACATTCTCCATCATAACTATTATATGGATTTCCCTCAACAAAGCGGGGTAGCCAAGTGGAAAAATAGATATTTTAAAGTTGCTCGTTCCTTTATGTATCAAACCAATATCCCTAAAATTTTTTGGAATGATGCCATCCTCACCGCTAACCATCTCATCAATAGATTTCTCACAAAAATTCACAACTTTCGGACCCCTTTATACGCCTTGATGTCATGTTTTTCTACCAACCGTTCATTCTCCACTTTAAATCCCAAAATATCCGGGTGAACAACATTTGTTCGAAACACAATCTCGACTTGTAGTAAACTTGATCCCTTCTCGATTAAATGTGTCTTCCTTGGCTATTCTTTCCCTTAAAAATGTTATCGGTGTCTAGTTCCTATCACCAATAAAATCTATGTTAGTGCCAATGTCTTCTTTTTTGAAAATTCCTCCTTCCCTAACACTACCTCAAGTGAAGGGAGCTTGAATTTTTGGATATCGTTCCTCTTTCGACTCCGTTGGACGTTCTTCCTACTACCATGTTATCCGGTGCACCTTTTGCACCGATGGATTCGTCACTAGCCAGGACAACATCACCACCATCCCTTATTCATGTTTATATCTGTCATACAAAACCCTCAGTTGAAACTCGTCCAAGGCCTCTATTATCGAGATCTATGCCCCGCTGCATATCTTAGAGTCTACTTTGATCGATATCCCCAAAATGATGCTTTCTTCGCTTACGGTGGTCACTTTTGATCCGAGTGAAGATGTGAATCCTCCAATTGAGGTACACAAATAAATATAACCATGCACTTTTATCCCAAGGAGAAATAAGTCTCGTTCCACAACTTATCTCCAACCTATAAAGCATTTGCTACTTCCTTGACAGATCTTTGTCTCCCATCCACTATAGAAGCTGCTTCGGCTGACCTGTCCTGGAAGGTTACTGTTATGGACGTGATGAATGCTCTTCAGTGCAAGCATACTTGGGATGAGGTCGATCTTCCCTGGGGAAAGAAAGTAGTGAGTTCTCAGTGGAATTTCAACTCCAAGTTTAACTTCGATGGGTTGTTTAAACGCAACAAGACACCGTTGGTGTCACGGTTTGACCCGGGCTTGGAATTAACCTAGACAGGAACACATGATCAGAAGATGATAAATAAAATTTTATTATTCATTTTCTATAATTTGCTATTAACAGATGAAGGTACCACTAATCAATATAATTTAAAGCAATATATTTAATGTTACCTCGTTACTGATTGTCCACATTTTCTATACATGTTTTCTCTTCTATCACTCATCTTTTAATTACTTAATTAATATGAAAAATTAGTTTGAAAATAATAATGAGTTAAAGAAGCTATGAATATTCATATCTCCAAACTACAACAATACAGGGAAAAAGAATAATATATATGTCAGTTAAGCTTATTTATAAATCAATATAAATATTGAACATGTTATTAAAAGAGTCTACATCATTATCATATCAATATCACTTTATATCCATTCAACCGTCACCGGAGCACCCTCTAAAAATTGTATCACTTAAGGTACTGCAAAATCAATACAATTTTTCATTTATGTGCAATAGTATATTAGTGTTCCCCCACTAGTATCATTAAGGGGTGACTTCATCATAGTCAATCATGCACATACAAACACCAATAAGAATATTATTTTCTAAATAAAAAATATTTATTTATCATTTGAATAAGAGTCAAATCATTCAATAAGGATGTGCACACATATTATTCATTCAATATTAACAAAAATATAATAGAATTTAAAATCATGAGTTTGCAGTCATTTACCATATAGCTAATGAAAGTACTAATTAATGCATTCGGTTTTGAAAAAGCAAAATAAGCTCAGAAGGAAGAGATCTGACTTTTGAGGTCTGTGAAGGATGTTGATGTTGTAAAAGTTATGCAAAAAAAACGATCGAGGACTTCAAGAACTCGCTTGAACACAAGACTATCTTTCGAGACCATGTACAGGAGGCTTGTGATCCATTACTTGATTTTGAGACAAATGAGCAACAAAAGTGGTTCACTGGGAAAGATTCATCCGGAGTTTTCTGATGAGGAGTCAAGCAACGCAACGTCGAACCGGGATTGTCATGGAGGGGCTCACTACTAGCCAAGCTTTAGAGGATGCTTTTGTTATGTTCAAACCACATAGAAGTAACTATTTTTTTCAGCTTTTGTCAAAATGATGTTATATGAGCGATGCATGTTGATCATCTTGTTTAGTTATTTGTTTTTGTTGGCTATTTGCCTCTCGATAATCTTTTTTGTGATAATATTGAAGCATGTTCTCTTTTCATGCCACTTTGAATATCGGATATCATTTAGAAGTTATAGTATGTGAGGAGGTTGCCGTGTAGATAGCGACCTTTGACTTGCCTGGGGTTGTGCATCATAATATTACTCAATGATGTTAACCTGTATGGGAGAAGCCAACAAAAATCCATCGAGGACTTTTTAAACTATCTGAGATTGTTGGAGCATTGTTCGCTTACAAACCTTTGTGGAAGGGAGCAGGTACAGTCCACTAAGGATTGTTAACCTATCCAGGGTTGTTTATCGGAGTAAAAACTTGACGATGTTAATTCATATTGAAGAGGTTAAATCAAATTCTTCTGGGATTGATCGTGCTTTGACTAAGATGTAACCAAAGTTGCTTATTTCTCGGGTCGAGAGCATTAAATGATTTGTGAATGAGTCGTTACACTTTCTAGAGATATCCTCAATATAGAAGAAAGTAAGTGAATGATATTAATTTAATAAGTTTGAGATACATTGACACTGTATGCAAGATGCGATGTAATAACAGATAATAACAGACATGGAATACATGACTGAAGTGTTACTGGTAGTGCTTGTGAAGATTCTCTGCATTCCAAGTTCGGGGTAGGATTTTCCCTTCTGAATCATTGAACTTGAATGTTCCAGGCTTGATCATGACAGTCATGATATATGGACATTCCCAGGAGGAGACAGTTTGTTGCATTGTGGATCACGACTGACGACTTCAATACTATGCAAGACCAGGTCATTGATGGAGATAGTTCAAGGCTTGACTCTCTTGTTGAAGTGTTGATCAACTCTTTGACGGTAGGAAACAAGTCTAAGATGGGCCACATCGCGTGTTTTTAGGAGATCCAAATTTTGTCAGTGCTTTTCCTCATTGTTGTCCGAGTCGAAAGTCTTAACTCGTGGGTTTAGAACTCCGATATCAACTTGGATGACAGTCTTGGTGCCGAAACACAAGTTATGTGGAGTTTCTCCTATTGAAGTTCGCGAGGTGGTGTGATAGGCCCAGAAGATTTTGTGCAGCTCTTCCGGCTACTGCCCCCCAGCCCACATAAGACTAGTCTTCAACCCCTTGAGCACTGTTCGATTCATCACCTGTCTGTCCTTTTGTTTGGGGATGCGCCATGACAGTGTGCACCAGTTGGATGTGAAGATTCTTGCTGAATGATGTGATGACCTTTCCAAAGATTTGAGTCGCATTATCAGTAATAATCTTTGCGAGGAGTCCGAATTGATGGACAATATTTTTCTAGGCAAACTGTTCGGCATTGGTTTCAGTGATCTTGACGAGCGGCTCTGCTTCTAACCACTTAATGAAGTAACCGACAACTAAGATAATGAATTGCTGTTGTCTAGTAGCTATTGAAAATTGTCTCATGATATCTAGCCCCCATTGGACAAAAGACCAATGATTCAATAATGATGTGTTCTACTGCCGGTGCATGCATAAGATTAGAGTGTAGTTGACAACTCTTGTACTTTTGCACAAAGTCCAATGTGTCTTGCTTGAACGTAGGCCAGTAAGAACCTTGTCTCATTATTTTAAGAGTAAGAGCTCTAACCTGGAGTTCTTCGCCCCATATTCCAGAATGAACCTCTCGTGGAGTGTAATCAGCTTCAGATGGGGGAAGACACTTGAAGTATGGACCTACAAATGCCTTTTTGTATAGTTCATCCCCAATAAGGATGAAGTTGAAAGCCATGTGTCAGAGGCGAATTGACACTGTAACATCATTAGATAGCGTTCCGTCTCGGAGGAAGGAGATGATGAGATCCATTCAAGATAGCTCTTTTGGGTCATCTATAGGTAATATCACCCATGGGCTTGAATATTAGGAAAATATATCTCCTCGATGCACTTTCTTTTACAGAGATCTCCAGTTGTCGAAGTAGCGAGTATGGAGAGGGCATAGACTCAGATGTTCTGCTCTCCAAGTATGTGAATGAGCTGGTATGTTCAAATTCGGGCTAGAAGTTTTTTTTACTAGACTGAGATACTGCATCAGTTGTAAGTTATGGGCACCAAATTCTCCCTCTATATGAGATGCGATGAGCTGATAATCAGTATAGATAATCGTATTTCGTACTTTACAGTCTATAAGAAGTTTTAATCCGACGGTGAGAGCTTCTTACTCAACGGCATTATTGGTGGCTGAAAATTTCAAGTGAAGCATGTACTACAAGATATCTTGCTTTGGGAGATGAGTAGTATTCCAACATCAGGTCTAGAGTTTTCGAATGCTCTATCCACGTACATTGTCCACTGAGGTGACCGTGGAGGATAAAAAGGTGACTCATCAGAAGCAGACACTGTACATTCTGCACAAAGTCGACCAACACCTGTGATTTGATGTTTGGTCGTGGTAGATAATGAATGTCAAAATTTTCCAATTCTACCGACCATTTAACTAATCTTCCCGATATTTATGGTTTTTGTAGGATAGCTTTCAAAAAGAGTTGTGTGTAAACCCCGATAGCGTGGGTCTGAAAGTACATATAATCTTCTTAATAAGAATTCAGCGTAGTCTTATCGGATGACTTTCTGTATAAGAGAGAATCTTTGACGTAGTAGACTAACTTTTCAACTAAGTTCTCCACCCTGACTAAGACAGAGTTTATTGCGTGAGGTGAAATAGCCAAGTAGATATATAACAACTCCTTTTGAACGGGCTTTGAGAGGAGGAGAGGTGAAGCCAGATATGCCTTGAGTTGCTCGAAAACGATATGACAGTCATCTGTCTATTGAAAATCAGTGTTACGAGCTTCTCTATGTATCTTGAAGAATGACATATACTTATCCCCAGAACGAGCTAAGAAGCAGGATAGAGCGGCTATCGACCATTCGAGTGTTGCACCTTCTTGATGTTCTTTTGAGGCATCATGTCTCTCAGCTCCTTGATTTTTTTCACGATGAGTAACCATGAATCTCAAAAACTTCCCCGGTGTGACTCTAAAAGCATATTTAGTCGGGTTAAGACGCATGCTGTAGTGACGAAGAAGATGGAAACACTCCTCCAGATGAGAAATGTGTTGAGACGCTTCCAGGCATTTTACCAACATATCATCAACGTAACCCTCAGTCGTATGCTCGAGAAGGTTTTTTAAGACATTGTTCATGAGACGTTGATAAGTTGCACCAGTGTTTTTCAATCCGAATGACATAACCTTGTAGAAATATAAAACTTTATCTGTTTGAAAAGAGGTGGCTTTCTGGTCTATCAGACTCATTTTTATTTGATTGTACCCTGAGTATGCATCCATAAACTTAATATCCGGTGTCCAGATGTAGCATCGAGGAGTTGATCTATGTGCGGGAGGTGAATATTATCTTTCAGACAAGCTTTGTTGAGGTCGGTATAGTCGACACACATCTTACATGCACTGCTAGCTTTTTTGAGCATGACAACATGGTTCAGCCATGCGTGGTGGTGCACTTCCCGTGTGAATTTTGCTTCCATAAGCTTGTTAACCTCCTGTTCGGTAGCTTGTAAGCGATCTGGGGTAAAATTGAGCTTCTTCTGGATGAGCGGTTTAAATGTTGGATCTACCTTTAATGAGTGCATGATTATTTCAAGGTTGATTCCAGGCATGTCGGCCGGGGTCTATGCAAAAATGTATTGGTTCCTTGGAGAAGATCTACATATTCCAATTTTTGCTCATCGAAGAGCAAGGAACCAAGCTGCACTCATCGGAGAGCTGGACGTGGACCAAGTCTTCCATGGAAGAAGCCTGTTGAGACACACTTTCATCTCAAAGATCAAAGTTCTCGATGTTAAGTGTCACCGATAGACATTACGGGGCTTGCCTGAGGTAGCATGATTGCACTATATGTTGATCCCTGCTAGGGTTGGAAACTTGAGCTTCATTTTTAGCATAGAAGTTACGATGCCATAGATTGCAGGGGTCTCCTGAAGATGACATTGTATGTTGATTCTGACTCGATGAAAATGAACTAGCATGAGTGGGTTGTCTGTCGAGGAAAATCTCCCATGTCAATGAGGAGATTTATTGTTCCCTCGACCCTTACACCAATAAATTATCAAAACCGTATCATGACCCGAATGCAGGTTGAAGTCTTTCTCTTGTAGTCCCAAACTGAGGAAAATGGATTGGAACAAGACATTGACAGAGCTCCCGCTCCCATTATCGATCAGGATCCTCTTTACGTTGTAGCAGGGTTCACCAATTCCTGTGCTAATAATGAGAGGGTCTTGGTCAGGGATTCAGGCTCATTCCAAATCAGAATCATCAAACATGATAAGCTCGAGGCGCAATTTGTTTTGTGCTGGTTCACTCAATCACAAACCGATCTCCAACAATTGTCTGAATTTCGCCCACTACTGGGTGACTCCCATGTGTTGCTTTTGTGTATGTTACCTCTCAATATGAGCATTATCGGTAGTTTTTTTTTGCACAAATCAGCCAATATATTTCTGCCAAATCAATCTTTCAATTTCTTACTTGAGCTACTTACATACCTCAGTGGTGTAGCCATGACTTTGATGAAAATGACATTCTGAGTTAGGTTTTAGGGGGTGAGCACTTAATAGTTTTCTCATCTTTGATTGTCATCATGACGTTAACATGTGATGTGTTGAGCGGTGTATACTCTTTCTTAGGTTGATGATCACTTCACTGGCCTGTAGGTTGGGAAAGAGGTCACGACTCCTCTGTTAGGATTTTCTCTATTGCGAAGATAGATTATAGTCTTCGGCATTACTTGTGCACTCTCCCCCAAATTGCTCGATCTGCTCTTTATGTGCACTGATGAACTAGTTTGCAGTGATTTGGGCCTTAACACAGTGAACAAGGCCAGCATAAGAACGAACTCTCCCGCAACAGTGATGAGTAGAAGGATACTGAGCGGAGCTTCTCAAGGAAGACTCCTGTTAGTAACTTCTGATCCACTCTCGAAATCTGACGGACATCAACGTAAAACCTGCGGAAGGAGTTTTTGATTGACTCTTCTTTACTTTGATGAATTCCCGAGAGATGGGATGAATCCTTGATGATCCATCGATTTGCCATGAATTGTTCTGCGAATAGTCTGACAAGCTTGTTAAAGGTGTTTTCAGTGCTCATTGACAGAGAGTAGAATCAGGTTCGAGCTTGTTCATTATGGGTGGCCGAGAACACTTGACACAAAAGTGCATCAGACATGCTGAATGTGTATGATGATTTGATAATGATCAATATGCTCATAGAGGTCAGTTATCATTTCATAGGTGTCGATGTTCAGAAGCTTGAAGCCTTTTGGGATGGAGTGTTGCAAGACCGCATCTGCTAAGGGAGAGAATTCATGGACGTTATCGTGAGGGGGGAAGTGCTCGTTTTTCTCTAGGGGAACTCTTCTCGTACGAGACGTCGTAGTTCGTTATGAATGACATCATCTAGAATTACAACAAGACGTGGCGATGCCAGGTGAGCCACGCGAGATGGATGAGTGAAACTTCTGATATTTTGGAGTTCAACACCACGACCTAGCAAGGGAAGTGTTCTTTGTTGGGAGGGGGGCCGATATGAGTTCCTCCGAGTAGTGCGTTTCCCATAGGTCGCTGAGTTAATGGTAAACAAACTTTGTTCAACGGTGTGGGTACCGACTGTTGAGCCTTGCGTAAGAGCTGTAGGATCTTTAGTTGAAGCTCCTCCATTCAGTGGATTCGATTTTCCATAGGACACGAGACACCTTCATTGGCAGGATGATGTAGGGTGCAAAGATGAAGAAGTATGCCGCCCTTGGTTTCGTGATTGATCCCTGAAACGATGGGTGCTGAAGCAGGATGTTCCGTTGTCACGAATATTGTGTGTGGTTGTTATGTAGTAAGCCTCTCAAGTATTTAGTGATGAGATTGCAGTTTCCCACGAACATCACCAAATTGATGTGCTAGAAAATTTGCGACGATAAAGTAATGAATTATTGTCTTAGTGTTTATGAGAATTTATCACACACTCTAATAAAAGAAAACAACCAGTAGTGATACTTGAAGTTTTAATGTGGAAAACCCGTAAAATGAAAAACCATGGGACCTGACCGAATTGTAAAAATTCGCTATAAGATGACGATTGCAGAGACCCCTTGTCCCACAGGTTGGAAAGAGTTGTAAAGTTTTCAGAATTTGAACGTCGACGTGTGAATGAATTTGTTGTAAGAAGTGGGTGGCGGCCGAATGCGGTCATTAAAGACTAGCAAGTGGCGGTCGACGGTGATCGATGACGGTCAGCGGTGGTCAACAATGGTCGACAACGGACGATGACGGTCAACATCGGTCGGCGGTGATTGATGACGATCAACGGCGGTCGGCGGTGGTTAACGGTGGTCGACAGTGATTGATGGCGGTCGGTGGTGATTGATGACGGTCAGCGGCGATCGATGGTGGCAGGGGTAGTGTTGAACTTTAGCTCCTTCTCAGAGCTACAAGTTTTTTCTCAAGTCTCAGACTCCCCTCCGTCTAATGAGAGTGATGAAACTTTATTTATGGTATTCTGAGTGTAATTAATGTATGAATATGAATTACTTTGATCAGAAGGTCTGTAAAACTTTCTTCGATCAGACGATGTTTGAGTGTCTTAACAATGTCGTAATTGAGCAAGCTCTTACTCGCTGGATTCATATTGTCGAGATGTTCGATTCGACTATAGGCTTGCTAGATTCAACATTTGCTTGACCTTTTAAATATGTCTGAAAAACTTTCAAAAGTGGTTTAATGACTTGATCTGAGCTAGATTTGACTTGAATTGGACTAACTTTGTTCTCATTGAATCATTCTCATCGAGCCGGTCAGTTTGACTATAAATTTGCTGAAATCAGAGTTATGAATAACTCTTAATTGAAGTTTGAATGTTTCTTGATTAAAAGATTGCTTCAAAATTTGTGTCGGATAATGATAATTTGCTGATAGCATATCAAATTCATTTGCCTTAATGGATGTAATTATTAATTCAAGTTAACTTTAATTTTTTTTTGGGCCGTTTGATTTGCTAAAAATGCAATGCAATGTAAAGTGTTACAGAATACTATAATAACAATGTATTTGAATTACTTTCGAGTTCTTTGATTCACTGCAAAATAAACATAGGACTTTATATTTTTTTGTTTGGTTTGGAGTAGATTGAAAATAATATATTTGCTTGGGCGAAAGGCGATAGCCGCTACGACTGACAGAGGTAGACATTGAGTCGTTGCAGGTGGAGGACGACGATGGGCAGGTGGCAGACGATGGGAGACGGGCGGCAGCGACAGATAGATGGCAGACGATGGGAGACGGGCGACGGCGACGATAGTGGGTTGCGACAGGCGGTGACAGTGGGTAGTGATGGGGTTTGGAAATAACCAAGATGAAAACAGATGGTCTGACGATGGAAAATAAAATATTGTCATTCATTTTCTTTAACTTGCTATTAGTAGATAAAAAAAAACCACTAATCAATGTAAAAAAAAATATATGTATATATATATATATATATATATATATATATATATTTAATGTTATCTCGTTACTGATTGTCCGCATGTTTTATACACGTTTTCTCTTCTATCGCTCATCTTTTAATTACTTAATTAACCTGAAAAGTTAGATTGAAAAGAATAATGAGCTAAACAAGTCAGTGAATAGTACTCCTAAACTACAATAATACAAGAAAAAAGAATAATATGCATGCCAGATAAACTTCTTTATAAATCAATATAAATATTTAACATTACTATTAAAAGAGTTTTTATCAGTATTATTTTATATTTATACAACCGTCACAGGAGCACCGTCTAAAAATTTTACAACTTAAAGTTCCCCTATGTTAATATTTTTCTCTATTTACATGCACAGGTAAATTAGTGTTCTCCACTATTACCATCAAGGGATGACTTTATCATATTCAATCATGCACATACCAACATCCAATAAAAATATCACTTTCTAAAAAAATATTCATTTATCATTTGCATAAGAGTCAAATCATTCAATAAGGATGTGCACGCATATCATTGATTCATTATGAACAAAAATTTAATAGAATTCAAAATCATGAGTTTGCATTCATTTACCATATAACTAATGAAAGTACTAATTAATGCATTCGGCCTAGAAGTGGCAAAACACCGCCATAGTTGAAAAACATGAGTACTCATTTTGTTGATGGCGCTTTGCTTGCTCTTAAGTTGTATTATTAATATCAAATTATCATCTATAAAATATAAAATATAAAATATTCAATTATCACTATCTTAATGTTTTAATTTAATGTCAATTACACTTTTTTAAGATTTCAATACTTAAACTTTTAATTTTAATTATTATAATTAATATTAATATACATATTACTAATTTNAACTCGATCAAATAAACTATGAAATATATGACATCCGTTTGGTCTGTGAAACTATTTTATTTGCCGACAAGTTCCCCTATTTAATACAAAGAATTAAATAGGGTTTATTTTAGACTGGTTTAGAAAAACTTCTTATAAGGTCAAAAGGATAGGACTTTACAGCGAAACCGGACGAAGAGGTGTGAAAGGGAAAAAACTCGAATCTGGAACATTGTTAAGGAACCCAAATGAAGAAGAATTAGGGGAGGTCATAGATCCGGAGGCGAACCTCGGTGACTTCCCAATTTATCCTATGATTTGACTTCAATTTTGAGGAGAAATTGTTCAGGTGTTTCATCTTGCCAATTTTATTTAATTAGGGCTTATACTTGCGTGACACAGTCACACGAGTCGCCTAGAAGATATGAGGGTTTACGTCTTATCGGACGACAACCTCGGAACATAGAACAAGTTAGAGTTTAAATCGTACAGCAGAGCTATACGAATGCCTAAAGAAAATGCGGAGGATTTATGTTACGCTAGACAAACAACCTCGAAATCCTATGGATTGTTGTTTTAATTTCTAGGAGAAGAACGATTTAGCTGGGGAAGACATGTTCTGCTGTTGAAGATGGTCGTGCTGCCCACCGCGCTAGCTCCAAGCTCACCGCCGTGACGAGTTTAAGTTTTCTAGGGTGTCCAGTTATGATGTCAAATCAAATGACCTTATGATTGTAGTCCTCTAAATTTTCTATATAAAAGAAGACATGTTTAAAGCCATATAATATAAAATGTGCAATACAAGACAAACAGTAGGGTACATGTAGAACAGTAGCAGGTAGGAAACAGGAATGATATAACATGCTGTACAGAAAGAATAGTAGCAAGTAGAAACAAGACAAATATAACATGCTGTATAGGAATAACAGTAGCAGGTAAAAACATGAATAGTATAACATGTTATACAGGAAGAACAGTAGCAGACGGAAACAAAAATACTATAACATGCTGTACAGAAAGAACAGTAGCAGGTAGAAACAGGAAAATGAAGTGCTGTAAAATGTAAAGCAAACCTGTAAGGCCGTGAGATTCGCTGTTCCTTAAATATAGCAAGTCTAAATGCATCGCAAAAAGCGAAGTCTGGAAGAAACGTCGTCCAGGAAATCCGAAGAAGAGTGTAACGACTGATGACAGAAAACTCGAGAAAATCAACGAGAAAAGACTCAAGTAAAAGAGAAGAAAAAAATCCTAAAAAAAATCTTGGAGAAATCCCAAAAGAAAAGAAAAGTAACACGAGTGCCCCGACCCAAAGCTTCGATAAAACAAAATAAAAAAAGTTCGGGTGAGGGGGACTGCAAGCACTTGTATGGGGCTAGACTCAGATATATATTTATACTTGAGGGTCCGCGAAGGCTACTCAGTCACCCGAATGTATAGAACTTGCCACTCGACTAAAAGTGTCTTGAACCTCACTTAGAGGACTATTTTCCAACCTAAACAGGTATTCGTCAGGTGGACAACCAACTTTAAAGTATGTTTTATGTTTTAATTATGCATACAAATTTTAAACATGCAAAGAAGAGTTATCAATTTTTGTTTCGTAGAAAAGTATGTTTTTGCTTGAAAATGGTTTATCAAAACTTATATTATATTTTTTTTAGAAATTTTTGTTGTCCACGAGTCGATTATACTGTCGGGCATGAGACTGCCAACAACCTGAGGAGGTTCGAGCCAACTCCCGCTAGACTTATGTCGGTGAAGGATATATCCTATTATTCATCAAATACCTGGATCTTGATGTTATAGGATAGGGCAGCTTTATGATCTATCTTCGGTGTGCCTTTATCATCACCACCGTACGCCCCAAAACGACTACTTGCGACATTGCTTGATGGTTTCACGTATAACAAAAAGCTATACGCGGACACTTATGTATCAGACATAAGCATCAAAAGAACGAACCAAGAAGCAAAGAAAGAAAATAAAAAAAATGGGGTGAGAGAGAGGAGACACTGATCCATCTAAAATACTGAAAAGGAGAATGGAGCAATCCTCAAAGCTCGTGACAAAAAGACTTGAAAAGGAAGACCCGAAGATCCTTGAATCAATCCGAGATGGATGTCACTTTCTCACTTTTAGAATTGGACCAACCCGAGTCAAAATGACCTCCTAACGCCGGTATCCAAACCCCAACGACATCTTTTATGAATTTAATTCATCCCAACTAAATGTCTTTTCAAAATAGGGTTTAAAATCTCCTAAACTTCAAAAGAAAGTGGCCTCGGGGAAACCACCACTAACATTTCCAAACTCATGCCGAAATTAAAACTCCCCAACTTTCAAATTAATAAATAGCCTCATATATCAAATAAACATGAAATTTTCCCACAGAACCTAATTAAATGCTCACGACCGGGGTCAATACAAAGAGATGAACAACAGCTAAAACTCTCGGCCAAGGGAACCCACAAGGGAAGGCAACTACTAAGGCTCACGGTTCAGGGCAGCAAGGGACAGCTGTTAAGGCCCACGACCCAAGGAACAACAAATAAGGCTCGCGACTAAGACAACCAAAAAGGAAAGGGGAGCTGTTAAGGCTCATTACCGAGGCAACCAATAGAACCACCAGTGACTACTATGCTTCCTCGACAAACATAAGAGGATAACTAAAGTGATTATAATTTTTGGGATGACAAACTTGATTCATCAATAACATTTGAGCCATTCAAGCCTAGCAAGAAGGACCAAATCACACCAAACAACCTCCAATAGGCCTCACGGGTAAGGACCAAAAGGGGAGGCTGATTCAACCGCATCACAAACCCACGGTTAGGAACCAAGCAAACATCAAATTGCGGCCTTATAAACTGCCAAACCAATCCATCAAAGACCAAATAACAGCTTTCGAATGGGGACAACACAGCACACCCAAAACAGGCTCTCGGGTAAGAGCTGAGACCAACAAAAATCAAGAGAGACTAAGCCATTTCTCGGGTTAGGGGCCAAACAAAGCAAACCGAACTCCCAATTAAAGCCAAACAGAGTTGCAACTGGAGTTCAAACTCAGGTTACAACAAAAGGGTAGAAAACATCTCCATATCCTCCAGACATCAAAATATAGAACTAACACATGTTTTATACAAGAACAACTATGAAATTCCTCCAAATCAACATAAATCCATTCATCACATGTATATTTAAGCCGAGACACCCGTGGGATGCCAAAACCGAGCCTCCAAACCAAGGAATAACCTGCATGTCTAAAAATTTCAAGCATGAAACAATTCCAACAAATATTTAAACAGGGGAGATGCCTCACGAGGAGCTAAACCAAGCCCTCAAAACAAGCTACAGATCTTTCCAAATTAAATAAATTTTCTCATAGCATACATTTCAAGTAAGGGAAAGCCGCAGGAGCTAAACCGAGCCCCCACATATGTATAAAAAGTAAAGTGAACTCTCTAGCATTCATTTTAAGCAAGAGCAAGTCTCTTAAGATGCCAAAGCCGAAACCCCCTAGCATACATGAAAGACCAAATAAATTCTTCAATATCTCATGCTAAATGAAAGATAAATGAAAAGTTTCACAATACACATCCCAACATGCCTGCAAGAGGAGTATAAATTATTCCAAAGCCATGCTTTAATTATCCAAATCGCTGCCAACATAAATATGATACGATAAATAGAAAACATGCCGTATCTCCACCACTTTAAGCAAATATCCAAGTCTAATTCCTAACACATGCTCACATTTTCATTTCTAAATGCTTGAGTACCAAGTATTTCAAAGAAAATATAAGTGTGATATCATATAAACATGCTGCACCATCCACTTAACCGAGCAAGAGGAGGCTCGACAGAGAGAAAACCACGAGAGAGCAAGGCACCGAAGAAAGGGGGGAAGAAGAGGTACATTCTTAATGCAAATGTAAAGCGCTGCAACACAAGAAACCACCTCAAGGAGATGCTCTCACAGAAATCTCCTTCTCAAACTTATCCGACATCAAAATCTCTACTCTCTTCTTTTGCAAACTTTTTCAACAACCACAAAATCCAAAAGAAACACTGTTTATAGGCAAAGAAGAGAGGGGAAGAGAAAGAAGATCACCCCATCACCCACGATACTCGAATCGGGCCAAAAAAGAAAAGGACGCATTCCCTGCTTACAGAAGGCAAAACAACCGAAACATCCAGGACCAAGTGGCGAGCCTAGTGGCAGCGAGGGAAGCATCGGAAAGAAGAGAAAATTTGCCATTCAAGTGTATCAGGGAGCAAACTCCTCAGAGTCAAACTACCAAGAAAAGGAAAACCGCAGCTCGGGGAGACTGGCGCGGCTTCAGGAAGGAGGGCCGCTGGCAGAAAATGTCAGGCAAGGACGAACGAGAGGTCAACTTTCTCTCGCGTGGAGGAGAGGGAGCTCGGTCGGCTCGAGA
>JXCR01082343.1:468923-478986 GCA_002079205.1 Phalaenopsis hybrid cultivar
CTCCTTCGTCTTCTTCTTTGACTCGAATCGACACTGACGCTACGCTAGATGTCTTTCGTGCTGCTCGACTCATTTTATAGGCGAACTCATCGCATAGGCTTCTGATTCCCTCACTTTCTCTTCTTCAGTTGTTCGTTTCCTCATCCTTCATTGATTCATCGTTTCCTCTTCCATCTCTGTTCTCCATTTCGATTCTTCTCCCGGTAGCAGAAACAAAACATTACAGTTGATCCCAAAAAGATATTCAAAAACTTATGTCGTTGACTATGAAGAGACTTTTCCCCTGTTGCCAAACTAAAGTTATTATTCTGGTCCTATTATCACTAGTCGCGAATCTGGATTGGTCCTTACGTCATATTAAGAATGCTTTCTTTGATGACAATCTTATTGAGGAGGCTTATATGTCCCTCCACCGAGGCTTGACTCGATTTCTACCTGTGGATATGTGTGCCAATTGCGAAAGTTCCTCCATGGACTGAAATAATTCCCATAGGCTTGGTTCGACAAGTTTACGCAAGCGTTAGTGGTTCTCTCAGGCCCAGTCTGATTATAAACTATTTTTTCGCCATTCATCAAGTGGTCGTATTGTTATCTTTATCGTCCACGTCGACGACATTGTGCTCACAGGTAACGATCTGTCGGACATGGAGTTTCTGAAAGGCATTCTCATCACATCTTTTGAGATGGAAGACTTGGGTTCCCTCTAATATTTCTTAGGCATGGAAGCAACTGGTCTTCTCGAGGCATTTGTATTTTTCAATGCAAATATATGATGAATTTATCGACCTTTGTAAATCGGTAGTTGTCCCGATGGACCCAAATGAGAAATTATTTAATGTTCCCTATGCCATTCCAGTAAACAAGTACACTACCTTCACCTTGTGGATAAACTCATACCTCGCCCATACACGCCTGAACATTTGTTACGCGGTAGGTATCATCAATCAATTTATGCATGAACCCCCCTCCCCCCCTACAAGCACCATCTTACCACTGTCAATTGGATCCTCCACTAAAGACACACTGGGCTTAGGTTTGTTGTTCATCTTCGCCACAACTCTAATTCTTTTGCGGTTTATATGGATGCTGATTGGGCTGAATCTGTCTATGATAGACGATCTATCTCGAGTTATTTCTACTTCGTATTGGGGGACCTTATCAAAAAAGCAATTCGTGCTTGCCCGTAGTTGTGCCGAAGTCGAGTTTCACTTTTTGGGGGTGTGTGAAGTCCTCTGGTTGCACATCATGCNCCTAAGTAAAATTGACGTTCTGGACGCGCCGGTGAAGTTCGTTTTGTCATATGGGATCGCTCGGACGACGTCGTCGACAATCGGGTCAGAGACGCGTCAAAATTCAAATTTCACAAAATTTCGACCCGCAATCGATCGTCTCAAAAAGTTTATTCAAGTATTCGACAGGTAACGGTGCAAGCGATGCGAATTGTGGCGATCGAACGCGTCGATTCTCCGAATTGCGAAGTTTTGTGAGCGAGAGTGCGAATTGTGTAAAAGGCCTCCCAACGGCTCAAAAGGTCATATAAGAATCCCTTTTGGGTTTCCTCATGTTGGTTTCATCCTTCTAAGTGCTAGAAGTTGATATCACACACGCAAAACCACAAAAGAGTACAGAGGTGGGTTGAATTTCTAAAATATGGCGGGTCCCATTTCTAAGGTTTTAAGATAGTCAAAAGAAGATTCCTAAGGCTATATCCTAAACCCTAAGAGGAAGGCTAGACCTCACCAAAAATGAGGTCAACAATGATCGGACGATGGAAAATAAAATGTTGTCGTTCATTTTCTTTATTTTGCTATTAATAGATAAAAAAAACCGCTAATCAATGTAAATTAAAAAAAATATATTTAATGTTATCTCGTTACTGATTGTCCGCGTGTTTTATACACGTTCTCTTCTATTGCTCATCTTTTAATTACCTAATTAACCTGAAAAGTTAGTTTGAAAAGAATAATGAGCTTAAACAAGTCAGTGAATAGTCATACTTCTAAACTACAAGAATACAAGAAAAAAGAATAAAATGCATACCGGATAAACTTCTTTATAAATCAATATAAACATTTAACATTACTATTAAAAGAGTTTTTATCAATATTATTTTATATTTATACAACCGTCACAGGAGCACCGTCTAAAAATTTTACCACTTAAAGTTCTTCTATGTTAATATTTTTCTCTATTTACATGCATAGGTACATTAGTGTTCTCCACCGTTACCATCAAGGGATGACTTCATCATAGTCAATCATGCACATACCAACATCCAATAAAAATATCAATTTCTAAAAAAATATTCATTTATCATTTGCATAAGAGTCAAATCATTCAATAAGGATGTGCACACATATCATTGATTCATTATGAACAAAAATCTAATAGAATTCAAAATCATTAGTTTGCAGCCATTTACCATATAATTAATGAAAGTACTAATTAATGCATTCGGCCTAGAAGAAGCAAAACACCACCATAATAGAAAAACATGAGTACTCATTTTGTTGATGGACGATTTGCTTGCTCTTAACTTGTATTATTTAGATCAAATTATCATCTATAAAATATAAAATATAAAATATAAAATATTCAATTATCACAATACTTAATGTTTTAATCTAATTGTCAATTACACTATTTTAAGATTTCAATACTTAAACTTTTAATTTTAATTATTATAATTAATATTAATATACATATTACTAATTTATACAAAAATATATTTAGAATTAAAACCCTAACCTTTTCTTATGGCTAACACCTTTTCATCGATTCAGGATGGGAACTATATCAAATTCTTTTAAGTTTTATTCATTTAAATAATATATATATAATCTTTATTTGATCTTTAGATTTCAAATTAGGATGAAACTTATGACATTTATTAATGTTATGCCCAAACATCTTACAATGAGAGCAATAAGGAGGTTTATGCTCTATGACGATTTGTTACCAATATCCATTATGCATTGTGCCCAACCAGACTTCGGTAACATCAGACAAAGTAATCTTTTTTCCACAAGTATTCTGGTCACAGAAGGTCTGGTAAGGTTGAAATTAGGTAGATCTAATTTCATAGGGTCCCCAAGTATGACACTAATAGAATAAAGAACCTGATGATGAAAAAAGTGCAGATTGAGACCAGGTAGACTAAACCATACCGGTACAGTAGGAGGTTCATGATTGAAGTCAAAACCAAAAGACCACTTGAGTAGCTTCATAGCAATGTTAATATATTTTTTGGTGAAAATTCGAGTGTAGTCTTCAAACACAGTTAACTGAATCAAAACATGTCTCCCATCCATGAGCCCCTTTTTCCACTTTTCTATTAATTTGAGTTCATCAAAACTTTTCCTAATAACTTCTATAGGTGGGTGTCCCCACTGAAATTTCTCAATAAGAGCATACTTGAATTTGTCAGTCAGGGTTGAAATTTTTGACTCAAAGAGAAAGAGTGCTGTCTTCCCACTTTTTCTGCTTGCATTCTTAATAAAGAGACAGTCACCTTTACCGTCATGATTCTTCTTATAACTTGAGAAGAAGACAACCGTCGTCTCCCCCTGAGGATTACCCACCACGTGGGCAAAGGAGGTTCTGTCATGTTCAACCGAAGAAGAAGGAAGCTCCATCACAATAAGAGAAGCCCTGCAAGTTGGGCAGAGGGCAAAAAAGATAAGCCGAAGAGGTCGGGGCAAAGCTGCTCAGAAGGCCGAGTGCGCAGAAATGAAGTAGCGGCTCGATAGACAAACCGCAGCTGAGACGACACCGCAGCAGAAAGACGAAACCGCAACAATTCTACTAACCGTAGCTCGACAGACACGAAACTGCTGCAGGAAGACACCAAGGCCCTTCGTCATTGGACACAAAAAGAGAAGAAGACGATTGTGAAGGAGATTGACGAGCACGAAGTCCTTTGTAGTCATCGTCGAATACGGGAACTTTGTCATCGAGCACGAGAGGGTGGATTGAAGGCCGAATCAAACTAGGGTTTTACCATTGGGCGAAACCCTAGCAGAGTAGATCGCCACCGCCGACGCCATTCTCGCCACCTGGCGAGAAAACTACAACAGGACAGTATTTGGTGTCTGATTCTATTGCCCTTGTGGACCCTCCCCCTGTAAATACTGTTTCTGCGATCGATGGGAAGATGGATGGCTCTGCTGAGTAATCTACACTTTTAAACCCTTCTGAAAAAAATAATGGACTCTTACCTACACTGATTGATAATCAGGAGAACCTTGTAGCTCCCCATCTTCAGGAAGTATTAGAGGTAGAGGCGACAACTCTTACCTCACATACACTTGTGGGCACAATTGTTGGCAATCTTTCTACTGCAACACTATCACCTCATCCGAATGAGCAAAATTCTTCAGATGAGGAATGACAAGTCTACACTTCCAGGAGGAAGAAGAAGAATGAAGATCTACTTGAGCTAAGGAACCTAATAGATGATACTCTAGTTACTTTGGGCAATGGTACACACCTCACCAATCTGTTAGCTAGTTCCTTTCTGAGAACTAGAGGCAGAGACAAAACTAAAGTGGGTCAACCTGGTTGATCTTATATGTACCATCTACTTTTGGGTTTTAAGTTTCTCTTATTTTCTTTTTATGTGTGTTGTACCGTATGGATTTGGTGCCTATTTGGGTCCACTCATACAACCTGTTCAATAAATTTGCTTTGGGCTTTTTATATAATATATATATATAAATTTTTATAACTTAGATAAACTTATTGTTTAAAAACTTCTCACGCGCGCAATTTCTCCATACCTCCTCCCTCGGCTTGGATCAACACTACGTGAGATCTTCTCCCCCCTGCTTCCTCTTCCTCTGCACAACACTGACGCCGAAGATTTTATCACCATACACCGACGCCGCCCCTTATCTCCTTTGCACTGCTCCTTCCTCTCTTCTTCTTCATCGGTACATTAGGGCACGGGTTCCTTTGCCGCTCCCTCCTGCCTTGCTTCTCTTTGCACCGGATCACTCGAAGCTCGACAGAACTCCTTCGTCTTCTTCTTTGACTCGACTCGACACTGACGCTACGCTAGATGTCTTTCGTNTGGCTTGGATCAACACTACGTGAGATCTTCTTCCCCCTGCTTCCTCTTCCTCTGCACAACACTGACGCCGAAGATTTTATCGCCATACACCGACGCCGCCCCTTATCTCCTTTGCATTGCTCCTTCCTCTCTTCTTCATCATCGGTACATTAGGGCACGAGTTCCTTTGCCGCTCCCTCCTGCCTTGCTTCTCTTTGCACCGGATCACTCGAAGCTCGACAGAACTCCTTCGTCTTCTTCTTTGACTCGAATCGACACTGACGCTACGCTAGATGTCTTTCGTGCTGCTCGACTCATTTTATAGGCGAACTCATCGCATAGGCTTCTGATTCCCTCACTTTCTCTTCTTCAGTTGTTCGTTTCCTCATCCTTCACTGATTCATCGTTTCCTCTTCCATCTCTGTTCTCCATTCGATTCTTCTCCCGGTAGCAGAAACAAAACATTACAGTTGATCCCAAAAAGATATTCAAAAACTTATGTAGTTGACTATGAAGAGATGTTTCCCCTGTTGCCAAACTAAAGTATTATTCTGGTCCTATTATCACTAGTTGCGAATCTGGATTGGCCCTTACGTCATATTAAGAATGCTTTCTTTGATGACAATCTCATTGAGGAGGCTTATATGTCCCTCTCACCGAGACTTGACTCGATTTCTACCCGTGGATATGTGTGCCAATTGCGAAAGTTCCTCCATGGACTGAAATAATTCCCATAGGCTTGGTTCGACAAGTTTACGCAAGCGTTAGTGGTTCTCTCAGGCCCAGTCTGATTATAAACTATTTTTTCACCATTCATCCAGTGGTCGTATTGTCATCTTTATCGTCCACGTCGACGACATTGTGCTCACAGGTAACGATCTGCCGGACATGGAGTCTCTGAAAGGCATTCTCATTGCATCTTTTGAGATGGAAGACTTGGGTTCCCTCTAATATTTCTTAGGCATGGAAGCAGCTGGTCTTCTTGAGGCATTTTTATTTTTCAATGCAAATATATGATGAATTTATTGACCTTTGTAAATCGGTTGTCCCGATGGACCCAAATGAGAAATTATTTAATGTTCCCTATGCCATTCCAGTAAACAAGTACACTACCTTCACCTTGTGGATAAACTCATACCTCGCCCATACACGCCTGAACATTTGTTACGCGGTAGGTATCATCAATCAATTTATGATTGTTACGCGGTAAGTATCATCATCTTACCACCGTCAATTGGATCCTCCACTGCTTAAAAGACACACTGGGCTTAGGTTTGTTGTTCATCTTCGCCACAACTCTAATTCTTTTGCGGTTTATATGGATGCTGATTGGGCTGGATCTGTCTATGATAGACGATCTATCTCGAGTTATTACTACTTCATATTGGGGAACCTTATCACTTGAAAAAGTAAAAAGCAATTCGTGGTTGCCCGTAGTTGTGCCGAAGTCGAGTTTCACTTTTTGGGGGTGTGTGAAGTCCTCTGGTTGCACATCATGCNCCCTAAGCAAAATTGACGTTCCAGACGCGCCGGTGAAGTTCGTTTTGTCATCCGGGATCGCTCGGACGACCTCGTCGACAATCGATTCAGAGAGCGTCAAAATTCAAATTTCACAAAATTTTGACCCGCGATCGATCGTCTCAAAAAGTTTATTCAAGTCTTCGACATGTAACGGTGCAAGCGATGCGAATTGTGGCGATCGAACGTGTCGATTCTCCGAATTGTAAAGTTTTGTGCGCGGAAGTGTGAATTGTGTAAAAGACCACCCTAATGCTCAAAAGGTCCTACAGGAATCGCTTTTGGGTTTCCTCATGTTGGTTTCATCCTTCTAAGTGCTAGAAGTTGATACCACACACGCAAAACCACAAAAGAGTACAGAGATTGGTTGAATTTTTAAAATAAGGCGGGTCCCATTTCTAAGGTTCTAAGATAGTCAAAAGGAGATTCCTAAGACTATATCCTAAACCCTAATAGGAAGACTAGACCTCACCAAAAATGACGTCAACAATGGTCGGACGGTGGAAAATAAAATATTATCATTCATTTTCTTTAATTTGCTATTAATAGATAAAAAAACCGCTAATCAATGTAAATTAAAAAAAATATATTTAATGTTATCTCGTTACTGATTGTCCGCGTGTTTTATACACGTTTTCTCTTCTATCGCTCATCTTTTAATTACCTAATTAACCTGAAAAGTTAGTTTGAAAAGAATAATGAGCTTAAACAAGTCAGTGAATAGTCATACTCCTAAACGACAACAATACAAGAAAAAAAGAATAAAATGCATGCCGGATAAATTTCTTTATAAATCAATATAAACATTTAACATTACTATTAAAGGAGTTTTTATCAATATTATTTTATATTTATATAACCGTCACAGGAGCACCGTCTAAAAATTTTACCACTTAAAGTTCTTCTATGTTAATATTTTTCTCTATTTACATGCACAGGTACATTAATGTTCTCCACCGTTACTATCAAGGAATGATTTCATCATAGTCAATCATGCACATACCAACATCCAATAAAAATACCGTTTTCTAAAAAAATATTCATTTATCATTTGCATAAGAGTCAAATCATTCAATAAGGATGTGCACACATATCATTGATTCATTATGAACAAAAATCTAATAGAATTCAAAATCATTAGTTTGCAGCCATTTACCATATAATTAATGAAAGTACTAATTAATGTATTCGGCCTAGAAGAAGCAAAACACTGCCATAATAGAAAAACATGAGTACTCATTTTGTTGATGGACGATTTGCTTGCTTTTAACTTGTATTATTTAGATCAAATTATCATCTATAAAATATAAAATATAAAATATTCAATTATCACTATACTTAATGTTTTAATTTAATTGTCAATTACATTATTTTAAGATTTCAATACTTAAACTTTTAATTTTAATTATTATAATTAATATTAATATACATATTATTAATTTATACAAAATATTTTTAGAATTAAAACCCTAACATTTTCTTATGGCTAACACCTTTTCATCGATTTAGGATGGGAACTATATCAAATTCATTTAAGTTTTATTCATTTAAATAATATATATATATATATATATAATATTTATTTGATCTTTAGATTTTAAATTAGGATGAAACTTATGACATTTATTAAGGTTATGCCTAAACATCTTATAATGAGAGCAATAAGGAGGTCTATGCTCTATGACGATTTGTTGCCAATATCCATTATGCGTTGTGCCCAACCAGACTTCGGTAACATCAGACAAAGTAATATTTTTTCCACAAGTATTCTAGCCACAGAAGATCTGATAAGGTTGAAATTTGGTAGATCTAGTTTCATAGGGTCCCCAAGTATGACACCAATAGAATAAAGAACCTGATGATGAAAAAAGTGCAGCTTGAGACCAGGTAGACTAAATCATATTGGTACAGTAGGAGGTTCATGATTGGAGTCAAAACCAAAAGACCACTTGAGTAGCTTCATAGCAATGTTAATATATTTTTTGGAGAAAATCCAAGTGTAGTCTTCAGACACAGTTAACTGAATCAAAACATTTTTCTCTTCCATGAGCCCCACTTTTCACTTTTCTGTTAATTTGAGATCATCAAAACTTTTCCTGTAAACTTCCACAGGTGGGTGTCCCTACTGAAATTTCCCAATAAAAGCATACTTGAATTTGTCAGTCAGGGTTGAAATTTCTGACTCAAAGAAAAAAAGTGTTGCATTCTCACTTTTTCTGCTTGCATTCTTAATAAAGAGACATTCATCTTTACTGTCACGATTCTCCTTATAACTTGAGAAGAAGACAACCGTCGTCTCTCCCTGAGGATTACCTACCAGGTGGGCAAAGGAGATTCTGTCATATTCAACCGAAGAAGAAGGAAGCTCCATCACAATAAGAGAAGCCCTGCAAGTTGGGCAGAGGGCAAAAAAGACAAGTCGAAGAGGTCGGGGCGAAGCTGCTCAGAAGGTCGAGTGCGCAGAAACGAAGTAGCGGCTCGATAGACAAACAACAGCTGAGACGACTTCGCAGCAGGAAGACGAAACCGCAACAATCCTACTAACCGCAGTTCGACAGACACGAAACCGCAGCAGGAAGACACCGAGGCCCTTTGTCGTTGGACACAAAAAGAGAAGAAGACGATTGCGAAGGAGATTGACGAGCACGAAGTCCTTCGTAGTCATCGTCAAATATGAGAACTTCGTCATCAAGCACGAGAGGGTGGATTGAAGGCCGAATCAAACTAGGGTTTTACCATCGGGCGAAACCCTAGCAGAGCAGATCGCCGCCGCCGACGCCATTCTCGCCACCTGGCGAGAAAACTACAATAGGACAGGATTTGGTGTCTGATTCTATTGCCCTTTTGGACCCTCCCCCTGTAAATACTGTTTCTGCGATCGATGAGAAGATGGATGACCCTGCTGAGCAATCTACACTTTCAAACCCTATTGAAAAAAATAATGGACTCCTACCTACACTGATTGATAATCAGAAGAACCTTGCAGCTCTCCATCTTCAGGAAGTATCAGAGGTAGAGGCGATAACTCTTACCTCACATACACTTGTGGGCACAACTGTTGGCAATCTTTCTACTGCAACACTATCACCTCATCTGAATGAGCAAAATTCTTCAGATGAGGAATGTCAGGTCTACACTTCTAGGAGGAAGAAGAAGAATGAAGATCTACTTGAGCTAAGGAACCTAATGGATGATACTCTAGTTACTTTGGGCAATGGTACACACCTCACCAATTTGTTAGCTAGTTCCTTTTTGAGAACTAGAGGCAGAGATAAAACTAAAGTGGGTCGACCTAGTTGATCTTATATGTATCATCTACTTTTAGGTTTTAAGTTTCTTTTATTTTCTTTTTGTGCGTGTTGTACCGTATGAGTTGGGTGCCTATTTGGGTTCACTCACACAACCTGTTCAATAAATTTGCCTTGGGCTTTTTATTATATATATATATATATATATATATATATATATATATATATATATATATATATATATATA
>JXCR01082343.1:489624-513072 GCA_002079205.1 Phalaenopsis hybrid cultivar
TATATATATATATATATATAATTCATAAACATGCTATTTGATAACCCATAAATCTTGATCATTAAACTTAGAATTTAAATATGTCAATAGACTTCAATGCTTCACTTAATAACACATGCATATTATATTACCAAATCTCAAAAACTTGAAATAAGATTTGAACATTAAACTTAAAATTTAAATACATACCCAATTCTTATTAATTTTAATATCTAACAATCCACACTTTAATAAAAATTGGGTGGTATGTTTGTAAATGTATAAATAAAGTACATATACTTATAACAGGCATTTAAATACATACCACCAAATTCTTCTAGGCTCTGGATACAGAAGGCTCGGTACAAAAGTCTTTGTAAATGTTGGACTTCTACAGTAGAGATGCAGAAGACGACTCGGAATGCAGAAGATGTAGAAGTTTTGATCGGACTTCGACTCTCAGGAAGCAAAAACGCTTAGGACGACGAAAACTCAGAAGCCTTCAAAGCTCGAAAAAACACTGAACTTCGATGATGAGACAGTTCTTTGACGCAGACGCACGTGAAGGCTCGGGATGAAGCATGATGAAGAAACAAAGCTTCAGAATGACACTTATGGTTGTCATGCTTAATTTAAATAAGGTAATTTGCTTCGATGCCTCAAACAATTCGAGGCATAAAAGCCTGGAGGTGTACGCCTCATTACAGAAAGGCATAAGTCTCACCCACATCGACAAGGTTTATGCTTTTAGTTGCTGCTCAAGCCCCTCAAATCTGGGCACACTTTGAGGCAGGTGCCTCGAATGATTTTTTAAATGTTGGCTCTTGCTGTCTGATTCTGAGGTTGAACTTTGCTATAAGGTGTGTCAGCCACTTGGTGATATTGTTGTTTTTCCATATTCAAAGCTCGGGTCTGTTTGAGTTGGGACTAATACGTTTGTAGCTGCACCACATACCTAATAGATAGCCTCAATCTTCAAAGATTACTCACTAGTGTGCCTTCCTTTGGTTCCACCAACTCACATTTCAGCACGAGTTTATCAAATTCAATTGTGTATTCCTCTGTAGAAGAATCTTTCTAGTGCATGTGGTGGAGTTTAATGAACATATATTGCCAGAATGTGGGGGAAAATATTTGCGCAGCGTCTCCCTTATCATTTTAGACCATATGATGATCTTACTTTTCCCTTCTCGTTGTTGAAGACATTTTAGATTCTCCCACTACAGCGATGCACATTTCCTTAACTTAAAGGCGTCTAGCTTCACCCTCTTGTCTGGCGAAATGTCCTTGTACTCAAAGATTCATTTTAATGTTTGAAGCCCTTCGATGAATTCATCCAATTTTCACTCCATATTTTTGGCTTCTTTGATACTCCATGCTTAATCTTGGGGATATTATTTATTCATCATTGAAAACTTCCTGAATGAAATGATTCACTTCCTCCCCTTTATTTGATGAGTCACCGCTTAGGCTATGGGTGATCTCACCGATTTTTTTTTCCCTCAAAGGAGGTAAAATTTTGTTGTTGTTGAAGGATTTCTTGTCGTATATTATCCATAGTAAGCTCCTGGACATCTTTTTTGCAGAATTCTCCTAAGTGACATTTTGTCGTTTTCTCTCAATCAACTGATGTAGGGTTGTAGATAAATGATTGGTCGAAGATTAGGTTTTTGGTTGTAGGTGTCAGAGCAGATTTTTGGTGAAGATTCGAAAGGTTGGATTTTTAAAATTTAGGATTAGAGTTGGGAATTGAGGTAGAAATGATTTGGGTATGGTAGAATTTTCTTTCTTTTTTTTTGGAATTTTAGATTGGGACAAGAAAGACAGTACTAAAAATTTTGGATTTTTCGGGTTCTGTACCAGATAATACCATTCTAGGGTTGTAGAAGGTGTTTAGTTTTCAGGGAGGTGGTTTAGGGTTTAGGATCAACATGTTTGGAGGGGAATGGATGATACTTGGTGACTGCCGCAGTTGAAAACAATGAAGAAAACTTCGAAATAACGAGCTACAATGCCAAGGAGGATCCATCACCTGTTCCTGAGCAAGATACATACACACCACTGACAAAAGGAAGATAATACAACACTTTGGAGAACATAAACTCGAGAACAAAGTCTTAAAACACAAATACCATTGTTTATGCTTTTAAAATAATAAACATACAACATTTATAAGAGCACCTTAATGAAAATAACCTAGGAGAAATAGAGAAATAGGAAGAAATAGAAAAGAAATATAAAAAAGAAGGAAACTTGCTAAGAATAAAAAAAAAACAAAAGAGAAGTCTCGACACATTCCTCCCACGGTCATGGGAGCTGCGTGCTGCATAATCGTTATATTGTGATAACCAGAATTGAGGGATGAAGCTGAATCACAGGATCATGGCTGAACCACAGGATTGTCACAATCAGAATCACAGAAGTCCCGCGATCGAGATTGCAGGATCTTAGATCACGTGTGTAGTGGGATGCTTTCGCGTCAATAATATAATACAACATGGAAGCTGATTAAATGTAAAAACAAGTTAGCAATTGTTGATATGCATAAACCCACAGTTACATTTGGGGGAAGAATTATTCTCCCTTAATTTTATTTCTTTTGTTTTATTATGTTGATTTGAATTTCCCTCCAAGTCTATGCGGGTTAATTTGAGTTGTATATATATTTGTTATTTACTTAATGAGAAGATTAGAGAGTATTTTTTTCTAAGAAAGTTCTTCCAAAATTTCTAGAACAATTTTGCTAATTACATGTACACAATAAAAACGTGTAATTCAATATAGAAATGATGTTATGCTGAAGGGCATGAATTAACAAAGTCATAATTTTGTCGCTATATTAGCCCAAGGTCTAATTCACTTAATTTACGATAATATATATAATCCTGTGTACGTGTGTATTTGACAAACTATATAAGATGTGATAAACTATATAAAGATGTGATAAGTTATAGGTGAGTATTGGATATTGTGTAAAATTTTAACAATAAACTATTGTACTGAACATAAGTGAGGAAAGGTGTAGTCTTTTTCATCAAGCAAGCAATTAAATTATCATACTCCAAATTCGCATTAGGATCCAAACACAAATATGATGATTCTCATGATAAATGCTAAAAGTAATTAAAATTTAAGCACTACAATTGTTACAGTAATCTCCGATTTAACTTTCTTTGCTGAAGTAATTGACTTTCTAATTAATAGATAAAATACAGGAATATAAATCTCATTATAGAGCCATTGGACGCTAATATATTTGTGTTGTTTATCCATTCTTTTGACCTACATCCACACATATTCCCTTGATTGACTTGGGTTTTCCGTTAACTTGGTCTTGCCACCACAAAACCAATCACTTCTTAAGTAAGCGGAGGAGCTTCCTTACAATCATTTTGGTTTATGTGCAATAGCACACTTGTTGTCTATGGCAAGCCCACCATACACAATGTCACACACAAAGCTATTAAGTCCCATGAGACTTGGCACAGCACCAAGTATCAAAAGAAATATAACCGAATTGTACCAATATTTTGGATGTAACTAAATTGACCATCACCTATGCATGAAAGTGTTATGCCAACACCTAAAGGAAATTTAGTAATTTTAACTTATTATTGTAGGGTATAAATATGTCTAACATATTTAGGTTTAGGGTTATGTATGAGATTGTTATCTCGAGTCTTAGGGTTAATATTTATGAGAGATTGCCAACCTGTCGAATTATAGGTTTTGAGAGAGATTGCCTATATTTCAAATTGTAGGTGCTTATCTTTATGTATTTGAGCTATCTCGTTTGGTGTTATTGAAATAAAATATTTGTTTGCTCTCAATTATATAGAACACTTGGCTCTGATTTGTATCACATTGGTATCAGAGCATTGATCCTTCTTCACCACAAAGCCATAGTCGCAATTGCTCTAGGAAAATTGTATGTGGGATCACGACGATGACCTTCGTGACCTAACCGCATATAGTCATGAATTGAGTGTTGGGGCACGAAAATTGAGATTGTGGTGTACGATATAGTCCCTAATTGAGCTAGCTGGGACGCTAATGTTGGCATTGCGATGTACATGGCCAACATTGTGGTGTGCAATACAATCGTGATTCGAGCTAGTGGGGGCTCCAACGACAGGATCACGACGTCTATCGTGACCGCTCGTTTGTGAGACAATCTCACCTTTGTGACTGAAGCTAGCTAGGAACACGGGATCGCGATATACTGGGAAGCCAACAATGGGATCGACATAGTTGCACGGGATCATGGTGAACAACACAGTCGCGATTTGACCTACGTTGGAAGCCAACAAACGAGATCATGACAGGCAGAGCCCACATTTGTGACCTAAGCTCTCGAAACAGTTGCTATTGGGGATAGTAGGAATATAAGATCGTGACGTACATCTTTATTGAGATTCTACCCGAAGTCTGATCCTTAGATATAGTCATAAAACAACCTTATTTTTAGCTAGGAGGCCTACAAAAGGATCACGACATAAAAGAGGCTAAACCCACAATACAATCGTGATCCGAAGAAAATGATGATATTAAAGAAGTTCCAAAAATCTATAAAGAGTACTAAAGGCCAAGAAAGTAGATGAATTGGAGAAGAAATTAGAGAGTTGTGCAAAATCAAATTTAGAATAGAGGAGCATTTCTCGATCATGGAGGGATGGTTCCAAACCATCAATGAGAGATTCATGGACCTGGAAATGATGAAGAAGATCATATAGTCTCTTGCAAACTCGTTGCCAATTGTCACAAGATTGAGCGACGATGTTTGGAGGTGACACGAATGGCAACAAGTTAAAGGATTTATGCAACATTTGGGCAATGCTGCTGCCTTAGGTGGATCTGGTACCACAGGATTGAGCAAAGAATTCTGGAGCAAACTTGAGCAGAAGTACTCGGAATGAACAACACGACTTCCAGACGATTGGAATGAATGGAACCAGGCGGGGCTCGAGTCGGGAGTAGATTCGAGCGGTAGAATCTTGAGGATATTGTGTGACATCGGGAGGTTTGGAACAAGCAACAACAAGCTAAACATGAAGATGTCCTATTTAGGGCCGAAGAAGATCGATTTGAAAGATGTTGGCCTAGAACATGGAATCATAGTAGGTGGGACCCCGACGGAGGGCTGCATCCAACCACGCCAGTGCTTATTGTTGTTGCAACATTCTGAGTGGAAGACGATTTAGTAGCAATGATGGGAACGAGAAGAGCAAAGGAGAGTGTAAGGGACCGATTTTGATACTGTAGAGTATTCAGGAGAGTGACATATAGGTGGTACTGTACTGGACGATGTCCTATAGAGAGACATATAGGTGGTACTGTAGAGTATTCAGGAGAGAGACATCGAGAGGTTTGGAACAAGCGACAACAAGCTAAACAGGACGATGTCCTATTTAGGGTCGGAGAAGATCGATTTGAAAGATATTGGCCTAGAACATGGAATCATAGTAGGTGGGACCCCGACGGAGGGCTGCATCCAACTACGCTAGTCTTATTGTTGTTGCAACATTCTGAGTGGAAGACGATTTAGTAGCAATGATGGGAACGAGAAGAGCAAAGGAGAGTGTAAGGGACCGATTTTGATACTGTAGGGTATTCACAAGAGAGACATATACGTGGTGCCTTGAGGTAACCCTAGTTTGTGTAAGACTTTGGTAAGCTCAAGACCATGGTGAGGGCAATTCAAAATGCAGGACTGAGATTTTGGATCGAGTCGCATATCATGGAAGAGATGTGATATGAAGTTGGCAGAGATCTGACGATTGATGAGCTACTGGAAGAGTTGTATGGGGCGACTTAAAGTCAAAGTACCAACATGTTATAATGCTGTTGAAAAATGTGCACAAGACTGTATTTCAAATTCATGAGTCACTATGAATTTCTGATTGAATGGAAATGATTGTCAGATGATGACATCGTGTGGGAATCATAAGACGTGATCCGATAGAATTTTTTTTTTCGGCTTGATGACAAAATGCTTTTTTGGAAGAGGAGTATTATTACGCCGGTGCGTAAGGGAAATTTAGTAGTTTTATATTTATTATTGGGGTCTGAACATGACTAGTATATTTAGGGTTAGGGTTTGGGAGAGAGATCGCCTACCTCTCGAATTGTTAGTGTTAGGAAAGATTGCTTACCTCTCAAAATGTAGGTGCCTATTATTATGTATTTGAGTTATGTTGTTTGGTGTTATTAAATCAAAATATTTGTTTGCCCTCATTTATGGAAAAAAATTGGCCCAGCTTCGTATCATAAGCTACACAATCTAAATGTACAATAATGAAGCAATCTAAATACTTTATAATCTATTAAATTGATTGAGAAATATCATTCAAGAATTGAGGAGACTTTAGATGATGAATATTAGAAAGCTCTTCGAATGATCTTTTCAAATTAAGCTTAAAACTAATGTTTGATTCCATATACTAGCTAAGGAGTTAGAGGGATGTTTATAGGCAAATAATGATGGCTACTGCAACCTCCATGTAATCTCTTGGAATCCCTAAAATCATTAAATGCAAACTAGCCGTTAGACTTGAGTACTGAATGATTGTATGCATGATACCTTATTGTGTGTATAATCAATTCAAATTTTCGAAAATTTTGTTTTGCTCTTATGTATGATTACCAGTTAAGAGAATTTGATGTTCTTGGCTTGGGATGGTGGCAGTGCAATACCTAACGTTTATATATATAATGGATAGTTAAATATAGTCATTGGATGAGCACATGTACAATTCACAATAATATATACAATTTTACAATAAATTATTTTTTAATAATTTTGTATAGCATCTCTCAATTATGGTAAATTTGTATATAATTTTGAACACACTTTCTTTAGTACTTTTAATTAAAAGAGCATTTTCTATTTCTAGCTCATGTGTTCATTGCTTATTGAGATTTTAGGTCAAAGAAAATTCAAACAATTTATAATGAGATCTAAACACACAGCTAGGTTAAAATAAACTTGGATAGATTTATGCACTTCAAGTTTTCATAAATAATCCTCTTGAAGTACAACTCCAAGTGATCGAAGCTCCAAGCTAATCTAGTGAACACTATTATCCTCATCATGATTGTTGTTATATGAATAACTTGTAGAATCACTTAACAAAATATTAAATGTCATTACATATGATTTGTTATTAAATAATATTTATTTTCTTTAATTCAGTTATAACCATATATGAGTTATATGAGCTCATGGTGTCAATAGAAAGCAAGTAATTGAGAGTTGCCTCTCGATGCCTTAATGTTCATACATCTTGTCATACTCAATAGAATTTTATTCTTTCCCAATATCACTTTGAAGCATCTTAATGTAGTTTCAACTTTATTACTTACGTCCTTTAAACAATTTGAAATATAATGAATACGTCAGATTTTTGCCTGATAAAAAGAACAAAGTCAGAAGAGAGTAATCATCAATAAATAGGATAAAATGCTTATTTCNTATAAATATGAGATGTTTTTGTAGGACCACATATATTAGTTTTTACCAGCTCTAAAGTTTGATTTCCTCTTCAAGCCTCTTCTTTTGGAATGATTGTTAGTGATGCCATCCGATTGTGCACACCCTTGACAGCATCATCTTCTCATGAATACTTGGAATGCTTTGTATTATATTCTTTTGAAATTGAATTTCATATTTTCAAATTTTAAGTGAGAAATCTTTTGTGCCATAATCATGACTTATCCGCCATATTTTTTTTTTAATTTCAACATCTTTAGTACATTTGAGAGTCCGAGAAGCCGTTATTCACCATTTTTATTCATTCTGGAAATAGCCTCTTGTCCTTCTCTTAAAAAACAATTCATGCACCAACGTCAAAGTGAAGTGAATACCCATGCTCTACAAGTTGTTTAACTTATCAAACTTTGATTTAAATCTAGAACCAAGAAAACATATTGAATAAATTTAGCCACCATTTTGGTTTGAATTGCAATAGTGCATTTTTTTTTCACCTCCACCAAGGCCCTACTGCCTAACATAACTTGAGAATATGATAACTTATATCCATATCAAGAACGATGTCATCATTTGTGGTCATGTGATGCCTGCAATTGCTGCCCACCAACCATTAATTTTTTTTTTTAATATTTTTACTCCGCCACACTTTTTTACAGCCATAAAACAAGTTACCATCATCTTTCCAACAATAATCAGTGAGGTATCCTTTGTGTCCTCAATAACAACAATTTTACTTTCAAACTTTAAAGGAGGATTAATTAGAATTTTTTTTATTTAACCTCTTGCCTATCATTATCCTCACTGATCTGATTGACAGTATGAATGAGCTTGTTAGAACATTTTATAGGAGGTTTCCTTCTCATTTATCATTAAATTTTCAAACTCTCTTCCTACAAGAATGTTGATTTCCTTGGTTTTCTTTTTTCGAAACCTCCTTGCTTTGCTTTTGTGGCCCTGATTGTCCTTTGAAAGTTTTATCTAAAACCCTCTGCTGACTATAGGGAAGGAACTTCCTTTTGAATATGGATGATGATGTCGATTTTTGGATAATGCTACATTCCTATTATATTAAGAAGCCATAATCAAATAAAGTATTTTTAACTTCAGTTAAATTTTAGTCTTAATCCTCAATGGTTCATGCATAAACTGGTTTATAATTGCAATCCTTGATTGTATTGAATATCCATCTAACTGAAGTAGATGAAATTAAATTACTTGATTTGATTGAACAACCGGTTTCTGCTCTTACTGTTGTGACAGGGCAAAGTTGGATGATAATGCTCGATTGCTTGATTTCACTGAAAAGCTTGAAGCTGCCTGCATTGGTACCGTGGAGTCTGGAAAGATGACCAAAGACCTTGCGCTAATTGTCCATGGACCCAAGTAATGTTCACTTTCTTTGGCTTATAGTTTGGGAAATTTAAATGCCTACCATCCAATTATTTGTCTTTACATGCCTCACACCTAAACTTTCAAATCCACACACAAAAATCATATAAAAAATAGCACTATTACCACTTCTTAAAAGTGAAATACACATTTTCATGCATAGATTTATAGCACAAAAGTTTAGGTGTGCTATGCATGTAAATATGAAAGTTTAGGTGTGATTTATGTAAATACATATGAATTGTGTGCTATGTATGTAAATTATGTTTTTCTCTTTGAATTCAATCATTTAGTCCCTTTGAAGTGAAGCAAAAGAAATATCTTTTTGTATTTAGGGTAACCAGGCAACTGTATCTGAATACCGAGGACTTCATTGATTCAGTAGCTGAGGAGCTGGAAAGAAGGTTGTCTACCTAATCAAGATTAGCTGATGAAAACACTTTTTTATTTGGTCCTGTAATAACTCCGCTCACCCCCAAGCTGGAATTTAAATTTCAAGATGAGTAAGGCTTCTCAAACCCTGAACTTGATACAGTTTCTACACTTATCTCACACGACTATGAAGGAGCATGAGCTTTGAAAAGTTGGAAGATCAACGTTTCAATTTTTTTTTAAATAAAAATGAAAATGTAGTGTTGAGATGCTTCCCATCTTGCCGGATTTAAAGAGAAATTTCTCTCAAGATACAAACCATATGAGTTTTCATTTAAAGTAGCTTAAAATTTTGAGATCTGAGTTAAATGTTTCATACTTTGTTCTTTAACAAGATTATGCTCCTGTTTTTATTGTTCTTTATCAAGCTTAACAGTATTAACTACTTCTAGCAAGCAAGTGGCTTAATCATTTGTATTAATGGACGTTTTATCAGCTTGTCCGGAGTTTCCGAACCCAACGAAGATTGTTGACCTCCATGTCTATTTCAGATTTAATTTGGTTGGGCGCGAAAAAAAAAGGCAACATGCGAAGAATAAGACGATGCACATATTGAGTGCAAGTTATTTTGATCATCTCGGAAGCGATACAAGCGACTCCCATTTGCGAAGAAGATCGACATCGATGTGGCTAGCTCATGTATGAATGCGATAATGCAAACGCCGAGTTTAAACTAGATCAATTTTCGTCGAACTTTTCGGATTGACACATTTAAGTCTTGAGCATACTTCGGGTCTCCTTGTGTGAAAGCACAATATAATTATGTAAGAGGCAGACGATTTAAACTTTGAGACAAATGAAACCCATTCCTGAAGATGGTCAATGCTGACAAGCCTGCAATGTCAAAATTTGCTTGGTGAGACCCCGCACGAGCACAAAATGCGACAACTACCTGTGCACCTCACCAGGCTGACGGCATGCACTTTTAAGGCGCTTAAATGATAAATATTATGAGCCATATATATTTATGTATAATGATAATAATAATAATAAGTATAAAAAATAAAAATATTTAAATTATATTAGATTAAGCTAATCTTAGATTATGTTATATATTTAATTTATATATATTAATGATATATAAAATTATATATAGCATTAATGATATTACTATTATATATAATTATACATGTAATAATTTCATTACAACTTAAAATACTAAAAAAAATTATATCATCACTCACATCCTCGATCAGCTCATTATGTACCCACATGTCCATCTCTCCGAGAAAATATTATGTGCATTGTCCAGACGTAATTCTACGTAATCTTAATTTCTACGTTGTCTTAATTTGACATGTGGTCCACACTTGTTTTTTAATTAACTTCATTAATAGTTGAGAAGCCCTACCTGAAAGGACTCAATATTGTGCTACAGATGTTTCAAAAAACTTTTTGCACATTTCAAATCTAGTTTTTAGGGTTTCAACATTTTACGGTAGTATTTCTCACAGTCACTCGATATTGATTTTGTTTTATGGTTTATTGTGTACTCACTTTGGGCACTATTACTGACATTTCTCATCTATAAATCAACATAGGGAACTTGACATTGATTCTGAGTGTAATATTTTTTCGGAGAAACAACATTCTCTTTACATTGAATACAATCATGTTGTAGTTCACATTTTGGCTTTAGATTAAATTTCTGACCATAATGTGTTGCTGAAACTTACTGCTTTGTGAAAGACACAAATCTAATTTTAATTGCTCTTTTCTTATTTTGAGAGCATATGTTTGTCTCCTCGACATGGTCATATTTCATTATTTCCTTCAGTACAATTATATTGTAGTGCACATTTTATATTTAAGTTTAAGATCATTGTGTTGCCCAATCTTGTTATTATATGGTTAGAAACAAATATATTCGATATTAATTGCATTTTTTTATATTTTTAATAAAATTTTTTATTGAGTACAACCACTATTTCACTATTTTTTTTTCTTAAATACAACATTATTTTAGGCACTGGGCTTAGCCCTGACATTCTAATCTTGTAATTTAAAGCATTTTTAATCTTCATTATATATTATTTAAGAATTTTTTTCCATATTTTCTTCACTACAATATGATTATATTTTACATTTCCCTTCAATACAATTAAATTGTAGTGCACATTTTGTTGTGTTTAAGTTTCTTATCATAATTTGTTGCTCAATCTTGGTACACACATGTATCTGATTGTATTGTAGTATAATATTTTTATGTACAACCACTATTTCACCATTTTTTTTCTTGAATATAATTTTAATTTAGACGTTGGGCTCTGCCAGGACATTCTAATCTTGCATTTTAGAACATTTTTAGTCTTCATTAAATCTTGTTTAGGGATTTTTTTATATTTTCTTAACTACAATATGGTTTTATTTCATATTTTTCTTCAGTTGAATAAAAATTGATAAGGGTGGGGGTGGGGGTGGGTGTCAAAGTCGGGCATCCTCTTCTAACGTTCTTCTTCGTTAGAAAACACTTTGCACTTTGCTCCATGCCCACCACAGGGAGACTGTCCCTACCCTTAGTCAACCATTGCAATAAAGAGAATAAATTTTATTTATTGGTGCACATATACTATGTAATAAAATAAAAACAAAAGAATACATAATAAACATAAAACACATAAGTATGTGATATACATGCAGACGACACTGTAAAGTGCAAGATACATCTATTTTCACGATGCCAAAAGTAAAAGACTTTTTTTCCTTCATACCTGAATCTCGTATGAAACTTGACCCATTTGCATCGTAAATTTTCCAGATTTTCACGATGCGGATAGGTCCTCAAGCAAGAACTATCAACCTCTGATCTGCCACTCCATTTCTCCAATCATGAATTTATTGATTTATACATAAGAAATCCTATGTCAATGAAAAACCTCATGTCACATGAGGAATGAATATGTCAATTTTACCTCACATGCATTGTAAACAACTAGGGAAGGTTATTCTCGATCTTCCTCATATCATCATATTCAACTAAATTTAACAAATCCATGAATAAACTGTTCACACATTGAAATTTCATGGAAATAGTTAATCATGACACTTGTTCAGATAAATGAGTTAAAAATTATAATAAAAATTTTCTTAATAAATGGTTGTACTTCGTCGCAATTGAGAAGAACATAAAGTGTCACTACTCAAAGTTCCTAATCATTAATGTAACGTGATGTGCGCCTCGCTGATGCTTCACCGAACTACTGGAAAACATAAAGAGTCAATGGTGGCACCTAACCCAATGACTCTTTCATGGACTCTTCTTCCATGAAATAATAAGAGTAGAATGTAGTTGTCTCTTGCAGTAAAAGTGCTTCACATATCGATCCTTTGGCCAGGCCTTATTCTTCACAGTTCTCTATAGTTTATTAAAAAATCTAAAAAATAAATATTGCTCAGTACAAATTGCCAATATTCTTTATAAACGAGTGACTAACTATCTAGCCCCAATGCAACTAAGCTCAAATGGATACATCCAACAGTACTGTATTGGACCTTCGATTAATGACTTATGGGGTAACCATCAAGTTGAAGAAATTAGGCAAAAATATTCTCTCAAGCTTACAAAGTGTTACAAGAATGTTTGCTTCTAGCTGATGTATGTCATCAAGCTTCAAACGAGGTGCACATAGTTCCATGAAAAACACACTATTTTCAATCAATGGATTAAGGACTTCGCTTGTTAGACAACCAAATGCAGTTGACATCAAATTTTATAAAAAAATATGGCAGTCTTGACATTTCATTCAAAAGATTTTTCCATCACCCACATGAAACAATGGCTGAAATTCGAAGCATACTCACTCGGGAATTTTAGTGATTGGAGCCACTCACAAATTGTTCTTCGCTGGAACAAACTGAGGGAATATTTTGCCTTGGGCTTAATGAGCTTGCCGACAGCAGTTTCTTGGATCTCCAACTCCCACCTTTTGCATATCTCCTTCAAATCAAGTCTGAAATTCACTTTTTCCTTTATTCTTTCATTAACATCCATCATAGTGTTAAAGATATTATCAAAGAATTTTTTTTCTATGTGCATGACATCTAGATTGTGTCTGATCGTGTTATTCTTCCAATAAGACAAATTCCAAAAAGTTGACTTCTTTGTCCAACTATGAGTGACACCAAATTTGGATGGATGATGTGAAGAAAGGCCAGGGCATAGAGTAATATTTGAAATGTCATTAACAATTTGCATTATATCTTCCTCAGATATTCTTGGAGGTGGCAAGGATTTCTCAATTTTATTTCTTCTGAATGCATTTTTGTTCCTTCTAAAGGCATGTTCAATATCTAGAAACATTCGATGACAGTCAAACCATGAAATCTTTCTGTTACGCTGAAGCGTAAATGCCTTAGATGAATTCAAGCAATATGTGCAGACTAGCTTTCCTACAGTGCTCCACCCAGATAGCATTTTATATTCAGGAAAATCACTAATTTTTCACATTAATATTGCTTTCATTAAGAAATTGTGTTTCCTAGAGATGTTGTATGTCATAACGCCTACTTCCCAAAGAATTTGTAGCTCATATATCAACGACTGTAAATATACATCAATCCTCCCTTTAGGGCTACTGAGACCAGATATAATCAGTGTTAGGAAGAAGAAATGGGTTTTTATGCACATCTCAGGTGACAAATTGTATGGTGTAACAATAACCGACCAACAAGAGTAGGGCGATGTGGTCTGACCATACGATGTGAAGCAGTGAAAACTTAAACCTAGTCGAACATTACGTGCCTCTACAACAAACTCAAGATATGAGCGATCAAAATATTTTCACGCCTCCCCATCTACTGGATGACTCATTGAGTTATTTTCTCCTAAACGGCTCTGATGCTACGTCATAGGTGGAGCTGTATGCATAGAATAGCTTCTGTAGACTTGGACTAAGTGGTAGATAAAAGAGTCGCTTAAACAAAACTTCCTTCTGCCTCTTACTTTTTCTTCTTTGAGGTTTGAATCTAAGAGAATTACAAAAATTGCATTGAGTCTCCATCACACTACTCTTGTGATATAACATACTTTTGTTTCCACAATAACCAATCTTCTCTAATTTACGCCTTAACATGGACTTCAAATTTTTCATCATATATAACTCATCAAGGACTAAATTTTAAGGTGGATTAGTCTCTTGCAACAGTTCTGCAATCTAATGAAAGCACTCTCAAAGCATGTTGTACTCTGTTTTGATTTTCAACATTTTAAGAGCTACAAATGACTCAGAATGAGACGTGTAACTATTCCATTTGGTGCCTTTGAGCAGTACTCAATAAATCATAAAAAGTTTGTCCTCAGAATTTGGTGACTCTTCTTGCTACACTTGGCTCACATAATGATGTCTTGTTATATCAAAGATTATTTCTTCAAATCAGGAGCAGAGTTGAATGTTATAAGATCAACCTCCCCATGTGAAGTTTAAATCCAGCAATCTGACTGCAATCGCTGAAAGTATAAATCATATTTCAATTCGTCATGAATTAGGTGTGCTCGATTTCGGTGTTTCAAACATGAACATTGAAACCTTGTGTTTTGACACCATTCAAGAACTCCAGGGTGTTCCCTTTCCTATCCGAATAAAGTCTGTTGTACCTCCACGATCTTGATGTACGAATATTCATGTGTACCTTCAAACATGAGAATAATAAAACATTATAAAATACATTCAACTGAATACAATAAATTTAATTATTTTAGTAGATCTACTGGCCGATTGGTAACAAAAGGTGATGAAACCTGACAATAATCAACATATTTTAAAAGGAGCGAACATTTTAGATAGCTTTGAAGTCAGAATGTTAACAGTCTGATGATGTTGTTAGGGTTGTTGAAGACTGATTATTGATGAAAATTTATCCATATTTTCATTTAATCTTGGTTGTCACTATAACTACAAAAATACTTTCTCGAGCATTATTTTTTCAAAATTTCTCTACAAGTATAAAACCACTTATCCATCTAAGTATTCTCATCTCAACAACTCTTACTAAACCACTTTCGCATGATGTTTTAAAAAGTCTAGTTAAAAGTTACGGGGATGAGGATGCTTAAGTTTTTCATTGACTCTTCACTCGGAGATAAAATATGACAAAATATATCTGTGCGAATGCTAGTGTAGTTATAGTGGCATACAATATTAGAGGGAGTCGTCCTAATGGATTGAGAATCAATGTTCGGCCACTAATGATCTTTGATGGAACTAACATTACTAAAATGTCAAATGATTCAACTTGTATTAGATCTAATTTTCAGATCTAATATTGTCTGTTACCACAACTACACCAAGCCTTGCACGAGTTTATTTCCTTCGCATTTTATTTTTCAAATGGAAAATCAACCATAACACTAAGCATGCTCATTGCTGCAAACCCCAAATCGATCAACTGCACACTTGGAAATATGTTCTTAGAAGAAGATATTTCATATGATGTAAGATTTTTCATTGCATCCTCAAGTGCGAAGTTTAATTTCCACAGCAAAAATAAAAATTCACATCGAAATCTATGTTTCCAAGTCCAAAGTGAAAATTTACTGCAAAATCTAATTTGCAATGCCAAGATGGGATCTACAACAATGAAATTTAGATTTTGATGTTAATTTCTATCTTGGAACTGACAAATTAAATTTTGAAGTAAATTTCCATTCTAGTTGTGGAAATTAGATTTCGTAGTGGAGGATGCAGTGAAAACTCTTACATTATATGAAATATTTTTTTAAAAAAACATATTTTCAGGTGTGTAGTCAATCGCGTAGCTGCAACAGTGATGAAAATGTTTAGTTCTATGACTGGCTTTACATGTGATGGGGTTGAAGTAGTCATAGTTACAGACAATATTAGAAAGAACATCATGATGTCTAAATAAACATTTGGAATTACTTTTTCTTAATACGAAAAAAAAGTAATGCTAAAAAATTGATTGATTTTAATATTGACTCAGATTTCTTTAGAGCCGACAATAATTAAACTCGAAATCAGGACGTTAACAGCCTATTGAGGTTGTTAAGGGGCTGTCAAAGATAGATAATCGGTGAACATTTATCAATATTTTATCTCTAATTTTGTCTGTCACCATAAGTACACCAACTCATTCTCGAGTATATTTCATTCACATTTTCTCTACAAGTGTAAATCTAGTGATTCATATGAGGTTTGCGATTGAATTTTCACTTGGAGACAAAATATGAAATAAATATATCTGTGAGAGAGCCGGTGTAGCTGCAGTTGAATATACTATTAGAGGGAGATGCCTTAATTAATTACAAGTTAATGTTATATCGTTTAATGATCTTTGACAGAACTATCATTACTAAGATATTAAGTGATTATCATTTTTTGAACTAAATCCTATTCCGGATTTGACACATACCTCAGGATTTGATAATTCCATATTTGCAGGATTTAATAAAACTCATTCAAACTAAATCCTACTTTCAACCAAACAATCCTGTAATTTAAAGGCCAACATTTTGGCCATAGAACATTGCAGTTCTCACCACCATAAAATAAAATTTTTCTTTAAGTCTAATTAGTATTTTCTATCACATAATTGACCAGATTTATTCCTCCACTTCAACCAACCAACTTGAAATATACTAATCAAATCACCATCTATATTAGCTAAACGTTGAACGAGAGATCCAAGATATCTAAAATGTTTACACATTTTAATGATTTGATCACCCATATTTACAATTCTACAACTAGAGTCACTACCACTAAAATTACATTTCATATATTCAGTTGTAGATCTACTCAAACAAAGGCCTTAAACTCCAATGTTGACCTTCGTAAATTAAGGGGGTGTTTGGTATGATCTTCTATACAAGATTTATGTTAGATTTAACTAAAATCCAACCAAACACAAAAAAATAAGTTGGATAAATCCGCTGTTAAGTTAAATCCAATTTAAGTTGTTCCGTTTATTAAATCTGGATTTACTAAGGGCCTGTTTAGAGTAGCTGCAGCTTATCCAGCTTATATAGATAAACAACGTATTCTGATAAGCTACTGATCAACAACTGATCCTGATAAACTGGCTATCTGTTTGGGACAGTTGTTTGAAAATAACTAATTTGCAACAGTTTGGGGATAAATGATTATTCTGTCCCTGTTAAGTAATGTTGTTTGCAACAGAACTGTCTTGACAATATATTTCATACTAGAGAAGCAGAAAACTCTGTTATATAATTAGTAATATAGTTTATAAATAATATATAACTTTTAATTTATAATATAGTAAATTAATATTTATAGAACTATTTATAAATTAATATATAACTATTTAATTTAATNGATTTGCAAGATTTAATAAAACTCATTCAAACTAAATCCTACTTTCAACCAAACAACCCTGTAATCTAAAGACCAACATTTTTGCCATAGAACATTGCAGTTCTCACCACCATATAATAAAATTTTTCTTTAAGTCTAAGTAGTATTTTCTATCACATAATCAGCCGGATGCATTCCTCCACTTCAACCAACCAACTTGAAATATACTAATCAAATCACCATCTATATAAGCTAAACGTTGAATGAGAGATCCAAGATATCTAAAACGTTAACACATTTTAATGATTTGATCACCCATAGTTACAATTATACCACTAGAGTTACTACCACTAAAATTACATTTCATGTATTTAGTTCTAAATCTACTCAAACAAAGGCCTTAGACTCCAATGTTGACCTCCGTAAATTAAGGGGGTGTTTGGTATGATCTTCTTAACAGGATTTATGTTAGATTTAACTAAAATCCAACCAAACACAAAAAATAAGTTGGATAAATCCGCTGTTAAGTTAAATCCAATTTAAGTTGTTTCGTTTATTAAATCTGGATTTACTAAGAGTCTGTTTAGAGTAGCTGCAGCTTATCCAACTTATCTAGATAAGCAGTGTATCCTGATAAGCTACTGGTCAATAACTGATCCTCATAAACTGGCTGTCTGTTTGAGACAGTTGTTTGAAAATAGCTAATTTGCAACAGTTTGGGGATAAATGATTATTCTGCCCCTGTCAAGTAATGTTGTTTGCAACAGAACTGTCTTGACAATATATTTCATACTAGAGAAGCAGAAAATCCTGTTATATAATTAGTAATATAGTTTATAAATAATATATAACTATTTAATTTATAATATAGTAAATTAATATTTATAGGACTAATTATAAATTAATATATAACTATTTAATTTAATATATATAGTAATATAAAAAGTTATGTATAAAGTAAATTAAATTAATTTAAGTATTATAAATTTAACTTTATGTTTCACATTTATACATTTTAAATTAATTTAAGTATTATAATTTTAACTTTATGTTTAACAACAAACCAAAGAATGANTATATAGTAATATAAAAATTATGTATAAAGTATATTAAATTAATCTAATTATTATAAATTTAACTTTATGTTTAACATTTATACATTTTAAATTAATTTAAGTATTATAATTTTAACTTTATGTTTAACAACAAACCAAAGAATGATTAGCAGATGGTATGGATGACAAACCAAATTGACGTGAAGGGTCGGCATCTCTGGTTTCTCGACACCCTCTGTCTTGAGCTTATGGATGGCCTCCACTTTGGCCTCCACGGTAGCCTGCATCCCGGCCAGGTTGCACCGCAGGGTTTTCTCAGAGGTGGAGACTTCCATCTGCTGTGCAACGACAGTAGATAAGTGGCAGAACATTGGGAGTGGGATAGTGATAAGGGTTTAAGAATGGATCAGGGATTTGTAAGTGGAGAAGAGTGGAGTGGAGGGAAGCATTTAAAGAAAACAAAGAATAGCGTGGAGATTTTTGGGCGAAGAAAACTCGACAAAGAGGGCACAGAGGTAAGTTTTCAATTGCAAAAGTGGGTTGCAGGATTCGTCCCGCGGCAAGCGTTTAATACAAATTAAAATGGGCTTATTGTTACACGCAATCCGAACGGAGAAACCAAACATATGAGTTGTGATTTCAAAACACATAAGGTTTAAATATGTTGCGCCAAACGAACCCTAAATCAACTTATTAGTTGGATTTAACGGATTTAGTGTAGGAAAAAAAAATTTAACGCTTCAATGGATCTAACTGGATTTAGGCCCCATTTAGGGCGGCAAAAAGGGCGTGACACGACTTCGGGTCGTGGTTTCAAGTCGTTTGGGGCATCGGTTCGAACATGTCATGGTGCATTTTAAGTAAAATGCAGGTCTCCGGTTCGACTACACGGCCTGCGTTTCTTATGTTATCTATTATCGTGGGTGCCCCTATGTAATCCCTCATTTCATCATCTGCCCTAACTGAAGGTGCGATCTCTCGCTTTCTCAATGGTCTCTAGGTTCCTTGTCTGACCTAACCTCTCATTTCGGACTATGTTATCCATTTTCCTATCCTTTCTCGCGTACGTTGTTTTGGTTTATCATTTCTGTTGGATGTTGATGTCTATGTTGGATTTTTTTTATGTCTCCATTGTTTTTTTATGGTAATGATGGAGGAGGTGGTATTAGTGTTTCCCTTTTTGTTTGTTCTGATGGAGGCGATGGAGCTATTATTTTGATAGTGGTGAATTTGTTGTGTAGGTGTTTCCCCTTCTATTTATTGTGATGGAAGCGGTGTTGGGAGGTGTGCATGAACCATTGTTTCTTGATGGGATAGATTTTGCATAGTAGAAAAGAGGGATCAATTTATGCAATGTGAAGAGCATTTCACTTTAACATGTTTTTATAATTTTTTGTTGTTTGGTGTTTTTTCAAAAAAAAAGATTGATGGATTGTTTCATCATGATCATGCAAACCCAATTTCAAAGATTATGGTAAAAAAAAAATTCTTTTCACATATAGAAATTTCATAGAATGAAGCATTACATCACAGGGCATCACGGAATTTCTTCGAAAGAATATTATGCAATGATAGACCTTGTGTTTACTTTGAAGAATCCTATAAGAAATGCCTCAAAAATACATTTTTATTGATCATAATTGTCATGATCACTTTCACCACTGCTAGGAGACAAATGGATGGATTGTTTCATCATACTCATGCAAATCCAATTTCAAAGATTGTGGCAAAAAGAAATTCTTTTCCCCCACTCAAATTTCATGGAGTGAAGCATTACATCACAGAGCATCACAAAATTTCTTTGAGAAAATATTATGTGTTGATAGGCCTTGTGTTTACTTTGAAAAATTCTATAAGAAATGTCTCAATAGTATAATTTCATTGATCACCATTTCCATGATCACTATCACCACTGCTAGGAGAAATAGATGGATTGCTTTATCATGCTCATGAAAACCTAATTTCAAAGATTATAGTAAAAAAATTTTTTTTTCGCCCACATAAACTTCATGGGTGAAAAATTACGTCACAGAGCATCACAAAATTTCTTTGAGAGAATATTATGCATTGAAAGACCTTGGTTTTACATTGAAAAATTATATAAGAAATGCCTCAAAAGTACATTTTCATTGATCATCATTGACATGATCACTATCACCACTGCTAAGAGACAAATAGATGGATTGCTTCATCATGCTCGTGTAAACCTAAATTTAAAGATTATGGTAAAATGAAATTCTTTTCACCCACATAAACTTCATTAAGTGAAGCATTACATCACAGAGCATCACAAAATCTCTTTGAGAGAATATTATGCATTGATAGGCCCTGGGTTTACTTTGAAAAATTCTATAAGAAATGCCTCAAAAGTACATTTTCATTGATCATCTTTGCCATGATCACTATCATCATTGCTAGGAGACAAATATGGATTGCTTCATCATACTTATGCTAACCCGGTTTCAAAGATTTTGGTAAAAAGAAATTCTTTTCACACATAGAAACTTCATGGAGTGAAGCATTACACCACCAAGCAACATGAAATTTTTTTGAGAGAATATTATGCATTGATAAGACTTGTGTTTATTTTAAAAAATTCTATAAGAAATGCCTCAAAAGTACATTTCATTGATCATCATTGTCAAGATCACTATCACCACTACTAAGAGACAAATACATTGATTGCTTCATCATGCTAATGCTAACACAATTTCAAAGATTTTGGTAAAAAGAAATTCTTTTCACGCAAAGAAACTTCATAGAGTGAAGCATTACACCAGAAAGTAACATGAAATTTCTTTGAGTGAATATATGCATTTATAGGTCTTGTGTTTATTTTGAAAAATTATATAAGAAATGACTCAAAAGTACATTTCATTGACCATCATTGCCATGGTCACTATCACCACTGCTAGGAGACAAATACATGGATCACTTCATCATGCTCATGCTAACCCAATTTCAAAGATCTTGGTAAAGCGTTATTCTTTTTACAAACAAAAACTTCATGCAATGAATCATTACACCACAAAGCATCACAAAATTTCTTTGGGAGAACATTATGCATTGATAGGCATTGTGTTTACTTTGCAAAATTCTATAAGAAATGCCTCAAAAGTACTTTTGCATTGATCATCATTGTCATGATCATTATCACTACTACTAAAAGAAAAATACATGGATTGCTTCATCATGCTCATGTTAACCCAATTTCAAATATTTTAGTAGAAGGAAATTCTTTTCACACACAAAACTTCATAGAGTGAAGCATTACACCATTGAGTGCCACAAAATTTCTTTGAGAGAATATTATGCATTGGTTGTGGTTCTTTGGGCTGGGTTGTGCTTTGTGGTGGCTATTTTTGCGGTGTGGCTATAGGCTATAAGCTGTGTTTCTGTGGTGGTTGTGGGTTGGGTTGGTGGCTGTGGGGTGGCTGAGGTTGGCTCTGTGGTAGTGGGTTGAGGTGTTGTGGCCGTGGCTTTAGGGTGGTGTCTGTGCTTCTGGTGACTGTGGGCTTCGATGGTGGTCTGTGGGTTGTGTGGTGGTTATGTGCTCTATATCTCTATGAGTTGGGTCTGTGGGTGGCTGTGGGTTTGGATGGTGGCTGCAGGTTGTGTGGTGTAGTTGAGTTTGGATGAGGGGTCTGTGGTTGTGGCTTTGGGGTGGTGTCTGTGCTTCAGGTGGTTGTGGTCGGCTTTGTGTTGGTTGTAAGTTGTGGTTCTTTGGGCTAGGTTGTGCTTTGTGGTGGCTATTAGTTGTGATGATGGCAGTGTGTTGTGGTTCTTTGTGGTTCTATGGTGGATGTGGTTGGTTATGGGTGTGTGTGTGTGTGGTGGGTGTGGGTGTGTGTGGAGGTGGGTGTGTGTGTTGTTTGGAGGTGCGGTTTTGAGGGTGTGTGGTGGTTGTTGGTGGTTTGGGGTTGTGGTTGTGGGTGTGTATGTGGTTTGAGGATGTCATTTGTCTCAAATGAAAAATATGAGAAAGGGCTAAGGTTTGTTCTTTGGTTGATCTGAAATATTAATGTTTTTCTTTTTTCTTTGGTAGTAACACAATGGTTAAGTCCAAAGAAGTCAGATCATCAGCAATGTGGGGTAGGAAAGTCACGGTCATATTTTACAATCTGTCTTAAGGAGGTTGAGTTGGGAAATAGACCCACCGCCTACTTTAATAAAAAAGGTGTGGTGAAATATTATGAAGAAGTTCAAGGAAATGATAGGAATGAAGCACGATAGGTTGCAATTTAAGAACAAGTGGAATCAGCTGAATAAGGATTGAAAATAATGAAAGGAACTAAAATGGGGATCCATGGGCTTGGGTTGAGATCCAGTGAAGCGGACAATAGATGCTTTGAAGGACTGATGGACTGAGAAATTAGAGGTAATAACCTATCCAATAATCTATACTTTTTTCTAACTAAGTTATTTTAAGCAATAAACTTTTTCGTACGTTGCAGGTAGTGTCGGCAACAAAAAAAATCAAATTCAATGGAATTGACCTTAAGCTTGAGGAGAAGTTGGATCGTATGTTCAGTGAGGTTGTTGTAACGGACACTCATGAGTTTACCCCAAGTGAGCATGGGTTTGTAAGCATTTAGAGGAATTGTGGACTGAGCAAAATAGTGGGTCTGGTGAAGGTCCCAGACTAAACCAAAAGGAGTTGGATTCCATATGCTGGTCAAAACATCCTAGTGCGATGAAAAGGAAAAAAGGAGCCGCATTCGTTAGAAGCCAAATAATAAAACTGGTGGATGCATAATTCATGCTGATACTTCACATGACACCTCTATAGATGACTTTCTCAGAGTTCTAGAGATGCCCCCCCCCCCCCCCC
>JXCR01082343.1:513088-530336 GCA_002079205.1 Phalaenopsis hybrid cultivar
GACTAGGGTTGTCTATTTACGTTTTTTTATTGATAACTTGGACAATTGATTTTGTGGAGATTGTTTAGTAGCTTTGGTTTTTTTTTCTTTTTTTTATGAAATATCTAATTTGGATGTTTTTCTTTCTAGCACGAACAATCCATATGTTGCTCTATATTTAGCTCTTCTCATTATACTCTATCTTTAAATTTTAGATGTTCTATTAACGTCACCTGATTCACACATATAAGCTGAACATAACACTTCCTTGGCATGGACTCGTAGAGAGAGAGCATGAGAAGAAAGATTACGAAGACTATATGTTTGTTGTATCAATACACAACTCATACATTGATCAAACTCCATGCAAGACATCCACTTTTATTGAGGATAAAAATGTGTTGGGGAGCTACTACAAGGACATCCGACACGATTCAGTAGCATGTGTCGTATGACACAACCTTTATTTATGTATCTGCTTGACAAAATACATAGCTATCATGGGCTCCAAGGCTCCTCAAGGATGACAAGTGAAATTTTAGCAATAACCCTCTACATTCTATTACATAATAAATCAATGAGAAGAGAGATGAAGAGATTCCAACATTCATCAGAGACAATTAACAAATATTTCTTAATGAGTTTGAAAGATCTTGTTAGTTTGTCGGCACAAATTATTATGCTAGATAATCTAACATTCTGATCGACTCCAACAAAAATTGCAAATGACCAGTGATATATGCCATTTTTTAGGGTAAATCTTTTTAACACATTACAATTAGAAGTTAAAATGAGTTTCGGGCTTAGCACAACTTTATTTAATCTTGTCAGAATTGTATTGAAGCGATTGATGAATCCCACATGTATGCACGTGTATCCAATAACAAAAAGAACACATACATTGGACGGTGTGGATCACCAACACAAAATGTAATGCCCGTTATGCGTTTTACTTTTGTGCTGACTGGTTGAGAAGACAGTGTACATGATAGCTGTATTTTTGTTTTTGTGACAAAAAACCAAAGACACAGCTTGCCTCACCCACCCTAGGTTTGTTAAGCTATCAACCATAGTCATTTTTTTTCTTTAAGGTTTTTTTACTAATTATTGTATTTGGGACAAGTCAATATTACTTGGTCGATGCTGGATATCCTCTACAGAGGGGTATCTGAAGCCATTTCCTGATACGAATATCATATTCCTAATTTTGAAAGATCCAGTGGTGTTGCTCGAGGCTTGAAGGAAATGTTTAACAAAAGGCACTCCTCCGCACGCAGTGTAATTGAAAGAATGGTTAGGGCATGGAAGAAGAAATATATCATACTGCATGATATGTCGGTGTATCCATTTTTGAAATATGTGCATATTGTTGTGACGATGACCACTTACAACTCTCACCAAAGCTTTTGAATATCACACATAAAAATCTATACCTCTGCCAGAAGTGGAAGCATACTAAGGTTACACCCAGAATAACAAAGGTGTCGCAAAAATGATTGAATTGATAGAGCGGATTACATATGACATTGTTGGATGTTCATTGGAAGACTATTGTTTATTTTCTAAAATTTAAGTTTATTTTATGTCACTAGTATTATTGATATTTTTGATTTTGTAATTTTCACGGTGTTTGTCATTGTTTTTGTCTATTTGTGTTTCATTTATTTATTTTTGGTGTGTTTGAGAGGTCCATCATGAGACATTTGACCTTATGAGTTCTTTTGGATAACATGTTAGTCGTTGTTGGTTAGTTTCACATGTGAAGTCCTAATGAAGGCAACTAAATTCCTCTCTTTCTTTGGTGCAGTGGTTTATGAGGACCTTCTAGATGAGCTATTTTGGTGATATGCCGATGCGACACAGAAGGTTGGTTTTACGTGGGTTAAAGACAACTAAGAACCCATTTTTTTCTACAAAGTCCACCATCTTCTTATAGTGATAGATTCATTGGTTAGTATAGTTAATTCTCTGAGACCTCAAGCCTGCACAATATTGTAATTAATTACTTTTTTTTTATCAATTTATGCTTGTTTATTCAATAAATTTTCTGCTTATTTCCATTTCGTTGTATATTTTCTATGAATTTCATCTTCTATCATTACTAATGATTTCTCACTTGAATCTTTCAGTGAAAATGAGCTCCAGGATTTCAGGAACCTCCTGACGAGTGCTATGCCATTACGAACTATAAACTTTCATACTGACGTCACGTCGGGCACATGCTACGTGAGATAGTTTTATAGATGTCTGGGGAGCATCACAAAGAAATGTGATTTCTTTTAGTGAGCAAACAATCCGATAGATTTTACTATCAATAGTGATCATAGTTGGATAATATCGCTGTAGAACAACATAGCACGTGAAATATTCTTCTGCATTTTAAAATTAATATTATCATATATTTAATTATAATTATAATTTTTTTTTCTTTTTTGAGCAATTTTGATACTCACTATTAAGTGATATGTGTATTTTAGTTTTTGTACTATTAGAACATATGTAGAGATTAGAGCGACTAACGTATTCAACTATCTCATTAAGTAAGTTGGAGGAATAGAGAATATTAGTTTTTCAAATCCAACAAGAAAATTAGTACTCCAATATATGATGAATTTTGTCTGTGAAAGATTATTTATATTAAGGATAATTTATTCAAGTCTTATTCCAATGCATGTAGATCCAACCAGAAAAACATGATAAACTTGTGGTCTACAAATTGAAAGGGCGCATGACTCATATTGATCAAATCTTGCCAGCAAGTAGGAAGAGGAAATGTTAAAAATTGGCATTTTATCGGACAAACTTTTTTATCATCGTCAATGAAATCACATAGTGGATTTAGCTATTTTAACTTAAACCCACATCAAACCTACCCTATATGTGTGGCTTAACATTTTAATTATTTTTGCGCCAAGTTGTAGGACTTACGAACAAGTTGATGCTCAAAGTTGTTGTAAAGTGTCTTATGTTAGTGACCTTGTTGTGATTTGCCTTGTTTCCTTTACTTAACTTGCTTTCCAATTATGAATTATATCAATGAAAATGCCTCCATTACCACCCTTCCATCAGATTAAACACACCTTCAACATCATCCTTCAAGAGCGGAAGAGAATTATGGCATCATCACCTCATCAAACGCCCAATTCTAATTTACTCGATTTATTTTTCTTACTTCCTTGATCAAGGCTATTAGTATTAACTCAGCTAATTAAATGTGCTTTTAGTGTTCTCATGTTGCTAGAGCTAGCCACTTAACCATCTACAGAAGCCACATTTGGCCCCCACCCAAAAAGAAAAATAATTTCACAAAAAAGCCAAACTCAGCTGCAACCCAAAAAAGACACGAGAAAATCACATTATCATCTTGTTCTTGTATGAAAATACTGAGTTCATAAACAGTGACTGGAGGTGGTTTTATGAAGTAGGTTTTGAATATAAGCTTGTGTTGAGTTCAAATTAGACATGACAAGTTTAAGTTGGCTCATAAATTTATTTATTTATTATAAAAAATATTAAAGAAGATAATAAAATCACTTATGTAAAGCAAAAATAGACATTGTTTAATAATTTTGTTTTTAAAAAATTGCATTTAAAGTACATTTAATATTCATACTTTTTCAAACAAGCTAGTTCCGAGTCAACAAGTTCAAACTAACTCTGCTTCAACTTATTTACTCATTAGTGATATGATAACTCGATAAGAACTGAGTTTAATTATCTTATGATAACTAATCCATCTATCAAGAATGCAATAAAATGATGATATAATAACTTGCAGCCTACTTAGTATCTTAGACTTTGTGCTTGATTGGAAGGTGGCTCAAGTAATTGTGACTGATCTGACAATTCTAGTTGCTACGAACAAAGTTGCCCGTTTCCCTTGACTGATTTTACTGCTCTAGTATATCTGCGCATTTTCATATGATGAGCTTTTGATACAGACTCTCTCCCATTTACAACAATGCTAGAAAAATTTCTTCACACAATGTCTTGAAATCCTTACAAAAAGCATGGGGAAATCAGACGGGAGAAACAAAAAAGGCACATTTACATGCAGCCATTCAATTCTTGTATATTTACATATGGAACACCTAAGCTTTAATTTTTACATTTATACTGCCAAAAGCTTTCATATCACATAAAACATACCATTATTTTGACTTTTAAATAATGAAATACACATTTTCATGCATAGATAAAACGACGTAAAAATTGAAGTTTAGGTGTCAGATATGCAAACGGCATAGGAATTGAGTGGTAGGCATGTAAATCTTTCAAAAAGAAGAAATTGTTTGTAAGCCTTTGAAATATAGGCTGCTCCAGGGTTAAAATCCTGGAACGAGCTTCTACTGCCTGCAATGGCAATGCAATGAAAAGAGCAAGAAAACAAACTGGAGCGATGTTTAGATATGAACGCAATTTCCATTTTTGTTATGTTTTCTAGTTGATAAACTTATTTCATGTCTATTCTGGTATGAGATTGTTGAGGCACTACTACTGCTTGCAGTAATGTTTGGTTGCAGCAAATTGGTGTGCCCCCCAGCTTTAAGCAAGGCATCCAGTTGTCCGGAAGAGGCGGCTATTAGACCTACGAAATATATGAAGCAAGGTTTCTGACAAGATGGAACTCCACATGCCGTAAATTTTAACTAAAACAAGATATAATAATTAACTGAACTTTACTTTTAATATTTATAACACTCAAATCTTTCATATCACAAAATAAATACAATCATTTTAACTTCTATAAAGTGAAATACTCATTTTCATGATAAGGTAAGATGGCAAGTATGTAAAAATTGAAGCATAGTTGTTAGATGTGTAAATACATAAAAATTGAGTGGTAAGTATGTAAGTTTTCCAAACAGTGTCAAAAAATGGGATATATTGCAGCATTGTGTATACTGAAGCTTAATTGAACTCATAAAGCATGGGCACGAATACAGAATGACATGATATGGATATGAAGGCATATTACACCTCATTTTTTCGAAAAAATATTACATCAATACTACGCACGTAGAGTAACGTGCGTATAAAAATGGCGTAGTAACACGGAATATTCCCCCCGTGTTATTCATGTGTTATTGTGTGTTATTCATGTGTTATTGTGTTCTGAGAATATTCCTGGTGTTATAATAACACATGAATAACACATCAATAACACATGAATAACACACAATAACACATGAATAACACGGGAGAATATTCCCCCGTGTTACTGCGCCGTTTTTTTCTCTGTCGGGAATATTCCACGTGTTATTCATGTGTTATTGTGTGTTATTCATGTGTTATTGTGTGTTATTCATGTGTTATTGTGTCCTGAGAATATTCATGATGTTATAATAACACAATAACACATGAATAACACACAATAACACATAAATAACACGCAATAACACATGAATAATACAGAAGGAAATATTCTCCGTGTTACTACGCTATTTTTTTTCCCTATTGAGTGGAGTGTCGTGACGTGATTTCATTGGCTACGCACGTTACTTCTACGTGCGTAGTACTGATGTAATATTTTTTCCATTTTTTCAAATGGCCCATAGTTTAATAGTTCCACGTAAGGCATCGTACAATGTGATAGGGGCACTGCCAAAACCCTTGTTTATATAATAATAATAATAATTGTAGAAAGCTGAGGTGTTCGGCTGATTGCTATGGTGCAGCTGTCGGTTGGCGAAGAAATCATAGAAAGTTTGATTGGAGAATACTTTGAAAATCCCTTGATTAGTTTTATTCCCTTCCTATTTTGTTTCTTTATTTTTTATTTCAATTTTTTTTTTTCATTTTTTAATTGAGATAAGATATATTTGATAAATTTATAAATTAAGGGGGATTATTTTTCCTATATATGTGTACCCTTTATATGTGTACCCTATACGTAAGTAATAAAATTAAAGATTTATTACTCTCCAAAACCTATTTCTACATGGTATTAGAGCCCTAATACAAACCCCATCTACCACCATCTGAAAACCTCCTATGTCGGCCCTGGAACTCCCTGCTAGTAGACGAAACTCCTCCCTGCAGTCTAGTTTCTCTGCAGGCCCCTTCCTTGATATTTCCCTGCAGTCCACCCCTGCAGACGCTCTTGCTTCCTGTGTTCGAAGTCGGGATTACAAAGCAGCTGCAAGAGAGACGTTGCTGTGCGACCTTCTCTGTCCAGCTGAAATGTTTTTTTTCTTTCTAGTAGACATCATCATCGTTCGGTCTTTCAATTGAAATTTTTGCCCGGGTCTACGCTCGCTCTCTCCAGTGCAAATCATATATGGGAAATACACTTCTCTGCATTCCTCAAACCTCCCTTCTGCAGGCCCACCTACCTCTTGTCGGCACACTCTCTCTGCAGCAGCGACAACAAGCACCAATAGTTAACTCTCCAGCGCAGTCCACAAGAAACAACTTCAAATAATCATAAGTTTGATGACCAAGTATGGGATGAAGACGCTAAATTCTACCCTGGAGGTTAATTCTGAATTAGAGACCAGGAATTCTGTCTAGACAATTTCTAAACTCTCTAACTTTATCATAAATCATAAACTCGACCATAATTACCTTCAATTATTCCAATCCATGTTTATGTATATTTGTGGTAAATAGAGGGGAATATCTCACACGAAAAGGTACAGTTCCTGAGATCATTGACCTTAACCACCGCATATGGAAATATCAATATCATATGGTTATGTCTTAGCTAGTCAATTCAATCGCAACTAAAGTGTAAGAAAATTTTTTGCTCTACAAAATTGTCACAACCTAGCACAGGACTTGGAATTACACAAAACGAGAACAGACGGTTAGACAGTGTGAACAAATTTTTCTATATTCATACACAATTTAACATGTGAAATAACCTCTAAACCAAATAAATTAAAGCAGTATAGTTTACCTCGTTACTGGTTGTCCACATCTTCTATAGACGTTTCCTCTTCTATCATTAACTTTTTAATCAATTAAATTAACCTAAAAAGTTAGTTTAAAATAACTGAGAGCTAAATAAGTCAGTGAATATCTATACTCTTAAACTACAACAATACATGAGAAAAAAGTAAAATGCGTGCTAGTGAAACTTTTAATAAATCAATATAAACATTTACATGCTTAGTAAATGAATTTTACAAAATCAATATCATACCCATATTATTCTATATTTATGCAAGCATCACAAGAGCACCGTCTAAAAATTATATCACATAAAATATTGAATATCAATATCTTTTTTCATATACGTGTACGGGAGTCTTAGTATTCCCCCACTAGTACCATTAAGAGTTGACTCTACCATAGTCAGTCATGCACAAACAAAAATTCTATCAAAATCATTATTTACTAAAAATATATTTCATTCACATTTATGTATTTGACAATATATTTATAAATCATTATAATGTCGTGAACACATCATTCATACAATATGGACACAAATTCATTAGAATTCAAAATCATGAATTTGTCGCCATTTCAATATATCTAATGATTGTACCAATAAATATATTTGGTTAAAAAAAAGTAAAATATCACCTTATTATAATAGCATGAGTACTCACCTCGATCACTAATAATTCTAAACGTTCTCTTCACGTATCGACAATGAGAAACTTATAGACAAATGCATAAAAAAATATTATTAATTTAATATATATTAATCTTATTATAAAAAGACATTGCATTCATTTGATCATTTGATGTATTCTATTATTTTAATTATTTTATTATTATTATCCTAGCTTTTATCTTCATTTCAATATTATTTTAACAAATTTAAGCTTAATAAAATATTAACAATAAACTTGGTTCTTTTAATTTTACTTTCTAGTTACTTTATGTAATTTGTATGTTTTCTATTAGTCTTATAAATATACACACATTTATATTTATATTGCGTCACAATTTATTAGTTAAAAAATACTTAAAACTTAAATAAAATCAAATCCTAACAGTTCTCACTATAAAACTTCTTTAACTTAAAACATTATTTATTTAAACCTTATTATAAATAAATAATAATGACTAACATATTAAATTTATAAATTTATCATATAAAATCCTTACCTTACCTTTGGTCTCCCCTAAACTCGGTCCGCCAAGTACAATTTCTTCTTCCCTTCGTTCTCCTTCGGCAAGAAGACTTCCTCTGCACGCGCAATTCAGATTGAACACACGAGCTCCCATACTCTAGTCAATTGGCGCCTCTTCCTTAAGGTTTCACTCCCACCTTCCACGCTTCTTCGCACCTGACCGCTCGAAGCTTGACAGAACTCCATTGATTGCGGTTTGTTACAAATGTCAAATCCTTCTTCTCTACTTGACACGATGACCGCTAACCCTTTCTTGTGCTCGCCTTTCACACTCTCCAATCTCCTAGTAAGTAACTCACCCCTCTATCACCTCGTTTCTAAAGGCAAACTAGTCGCGTGGGCTTCTTATCCCATCGCTTCCTCTCCCTCTGTTCATTTTCCCTGACTCCATGTTTCTCCTTTTACGTTCTTCTCTTCGTCCCTCTTAGGTAAGCGAAATAGAATCGTTACAATTTTCCTATTTCCAAAAATTTTGTCCTCGAAATTTATAAATAGACCTCAAGAAAATCAACATTAGCTATCCATGAAACTAGAGTCATTCATGAAAAGTAATCAGTTTTAAGGTAAAGACTAAATACAAGGCTTCTCAACTATGTTTCAGACAATAATACACAGTTACTGCAACAAGGAAGTATGGTAGGAAATACATCAAATTCATTATATCTCATCACTTTCAGTAGCAATAGGTTATTTAGACTCACTCTGAATAAATGAATAAACTTGAGGTCGAACTGACTGTCTTGGTTTATCTTGGGTAGGAGCTGAAGCTGTAGACTATCTTTTTTTATCCACCTGCAGTCTTATAAGAAGGAGCTCCACCTGATTTTTGATCTTCAGTGCTCTTCTGGCTAAGAGATGGACAATATTGTGCTATGTGACCAGACTGACGACACCAATAGCAAGTGTTAGAGCCCATCAAACATTAACCTTTATGTTGTCTTCCACATTTGGCACAAGCGACTACTATACCCTAAATCATACCTTTGTTAACTCCACTAGAACTGTTCTTAGACTTCTTCCCAATGGATCCTTCAGATTGATCCACATGTTCTTCTGCAGTCTTCTTCTTGTGCATCTCTTTACACTTCTGAGTAAACTGATAGTCGATCTCCACTATTCTATCTCGTTCTAGTAATATCGAATATTTATCGATTTAAAAAGGAACCAACGACTGTCTAATTGAATCTTTTAATCTCAAAAGAAAACTGTAGCACTTTTCTTTTGCAGTAGCAATTAACTGTGTTGCATACCTCGACAACACTGACTTCCACTTCATATTGCATGATTGTCTTCTCTCCTTGTCTCAACTTGATGAAAATGTCTTGCATCTGTCTTCGGGCGGATAGGGTACAAACTATTCTATGAATAGCTACACAAATTCCTCCTAATTTACTATCATATTAGGTATATCCCCTAACTTGTGCTGTCACTGCCCACACTACCATCTTTCGACTTCTTCATCCAGCACAAACGTCTTCAACGGTACTCTTCCTTCATCCAGACAAGTCATGTTATGTAGCATCTTCTCTATCCTCATTAGTCAGTTCTCTGTTTCAATCGGGTCTTCAATTACCTTGAACAAAGGTAGACGTAGATTTTGAAATATCTTCAAGTACTTATTCACACTGACTGTATCAACTTCCAATAAGCTGTGATCCGGACTCTTGAATCAACTGATTCATCGCCACCATTATTTGGGTGAGGACATTCATGTTCACGTAAATAATAGATTTTATTTCTTTGTTTTCAATTAGATTCTCTTCTATGATTTCGAGTGCATCACTATGCCTGAATGAATAATAATTATTACTTTAGTTAACTTCAATTTTTATAATTATTAAAATTTTCTTATAATTATTTTATTGACACTTTCATCAAGATTTCATTAATTAATCCTAAACCTTCTACTCTGAAGTCACTTTAATCACAAATTGGTCTGGAGCTTGGAATTAACTAAGATGAGAATAGATGGTCGAATAATGGGAGCAAAATTTTCTATATTCATATGTAATTTAACAGACTTAAGAACCTCTAAACCAAATAAATTAAAATAGTATTTCAAGTTTAACTCGTTACTAGTTGTCCACATCTTTTATACAAGTTTTCTCTTCTATCAACTAAATTAACATGAAAAGTTAGTTTAAAATAACTGTGAGCCAAAAAAGTTAGTGAATACTCATATTCTTAAACTACAATAATATATGAAAAAAAAAACAAAATGCAAGCTAGTTAAACTTTTAATAAATCAATATAAATATTTAACATAATCAATGAATCTTACAACATCAATATCATTTTATATTTGTACAACTGTTACAGAACCATCATCTAAAAATTGTACCACTTAAAGTACTTTAATATCAATATTCTTTTTCATATACTTGCACGACATTTTAGTAATCCCCCATTAGTACTATCAATGGGTGACTATCATAGTCAACCATGAACATCCAAACATTCTATCAAAATTATTATTTAGTAAAAATATATTTTATTCCCATTTGTGTATCAGATAATATACTTATAAATCACTTAAATAATACTGTGTACACGTCACTCATATAATATGAAAAAAATTTACTAGAATTTAAAATCATCAGCTTGCAGAAATTTCAATATAACTAATGATAATACCATTAAATACATTTGGTCAAGAAGAAGCAAAATATCACCATAGTATAAAAGTATGAGTACTCACCTTGATCACTGATGATTCTAGACGTTATCTTCACTTTTCTCTAATAGAAACCTAAAGTCAAATGCATAAAGAGTTATTATTAATTAATTATATCTTAATCTTATTATAAAAAAAAAAATTGCCTTTATTTGGCTCTGTCGTGTCATATTATTTTAATTATTTTATTATTATTATCCAAATTATTATCTTCATTTAATTATTTTTATTAAACAATTTAAGCTCAATAAAATGTTGATAATAAAGTTTGTTTTCCTAATTTAACTTTCTAGTTACTTTATATAATTTATATTTTTTCTATTAGTTTTATATATATATATATATTAACATTTATATTGTGTAACATTTTATTACTAAAAAAATAATTAAAACTAAAATAAAATTAAACGTTAACCATTCTCGCTAAAAAAATTCTTTAACTTAAAACCTGATTTATTTAAACCTTATTATTACCAAATTTTAATTAAAAATATATCAATTTATAAATTTATCATTTAAGTCCCTTACCTTACCTTATAATTGGTGTCCCCAAAGCTCGGCTTGCCCCGCACAATTCTTCCCTTCATTCTCCTTCGGCGCGAAGAATTCCTCTGCAGGTGCAATTTAGATCGAACGCACGAGCTCTCGTACGCTAGCTGCTCGATGTCTCCTCCTTCAGGTTTTGCTCCCACCTTCCTCGCTTTTCTTTGCACTGGATTGCTCAAAGCTCGACAGAACGCCTTCAACTGAGGTTCGTTACTGACATAAAATCCTTCTTCTCTGCTCGATACCATCAAACCTTGGGTTATGCTCGTTTCTCGCACTCTCCGATCNTCTTCGCACTGGATTGCTCAAAGCTCGACAGAATGCCTTCAACTGAGGTTCGTTACCGACATAAAATCCTTCTTCTCTGCTCGATACCATCAAACCTTGGGTTATGCTCGTTTCTCGCACTCTCCGATCNATATATATATATATATATATATATTAACATTTGTATTGTGTAACATTTTATTACTAAAAAAATAATTAAAACTAAAATAAAATTAAACGTTAACCATTCTTGCTAAAAAAATTCTTTAACTTAAAACCTGATTTATTTAAACCTTATTATTACCAAATTTTAATTAAAAATATATCAATTTATAAATTTATCATTCAAGTCCCTTACCTTACCTTATAATTGGTGTCCCGAAAGCTCGGCCTGCCACGCACAATTCTTCCCTTCATTCTCCTTCGACGCGAAGAATTCCTCTGCAGGTGCAATTTAGATCGAACGCACGAGCTCTCGTACGCTAGCTGCTCGATGTCTCCTCCTTCAGGTTTCGCTCCCACCTTCCTCGCTTCTTCTTTGCACTGGACTGCTCAAAGCTCGACAGAATGCCTTCGACTGAGGTTCGTTACCGACATCAAATCCTTCTTCTCTGCTCAATACCATCAAACCTTGGGTTATGCTCGTCTCTCGCACTCTCCGATCTTCTGGTAAGTAACTCTCACCTTTATCGCGTTGTTTTTATAGGTGAACTCATCACATAATCTTCTGACGCCCTTGCTTCCTCTCCCCTCTGTTTGTTTCCCCTAGCGCCTTGTTTCTTCTTCTATGGTTCTTCTCTTCGTCTACCTTGAGTAATCGAAATGGGACAGTTACAAAAACAGCCAAAGAAATTTAGGAGGCTACAATTGAAACATGTTCCAGTACTGAGAACACTGCAAAATTACTTGTGATCGAAACCAAGCTTCATGACCTTTGTCAATTGGAGCTAAGTGTAACCTTCTACTTCAACATCTTGACAGAGCATGGGCTACAATTGGATATGTTTGAGACGTGTGAAAATGTCCACATGAGATCATGTTTAAATCCATCATCGAGAAAAAAAAAACTATAAAATTCCTAGGACTAACTTAGGAATTGGATAAGGTGAGAGGAAGGACCATGGGAACAAAGCTTTTTCCATCAACCCATGAAATATTCGCTAAAGTTAGGAGAGAAGAGATCAGAAAGAAGTTGATGCTGAGAGAAAATGGGATCCCACCAAGTACTGAAAGCTCGGCTCTATACACTTATAATTCTTCCCATTACTTTAGGCACAAAACGAATCGACCCACATGTGACTATTGCAAGAATATTGGGCATATCAAGGACAAATGTAATAAAACTCATGGAATGATACAAACTGAAAACATGGAGAGAAAAGAAAAGATTAAGAGAAAAAAATAAATGATGCAACCACATTCGAAGGGTCTGTTGAACCATTCACCCAGAAACAACTTAAAGTATAGAAAAAACTCTAGCGAATTCAGAGTAGCATACAAAAATTTTGACACACTAATGTGATATATCCTTCTCCCATCTTGCCAATAATAAGAGATTTAGAACTTGGATCATAAATCCAGAAGCCTTTAATCATATAAACGAAAACATCAATGCTCTAGTCAACAATCAAGAGGTTTCTATATTTTAGATCGATACGACTTGCAAATGGATCATACTCAAACATTGATTGAAAATGAGATGTGGAGCTCTCTCAGGACATTACTTTTTCTTTTGTTTAATATGCTCCACGGTTGAACCACAATTTGATCTTAATCAACAAGGTTACTCATGATATGAAATACATAACAAATTTTTTTGCAAACTCCTATGAATTCCAGAATGGTGTGATCGAAGAAAGTAAGAAAGTATTGAAATGCATCAAGACTTATATCTACTCAAGGAAAGTCTATCTTTAAAGACACAAATGATCTCACCTCCATGTTATCTCAAATTTTCAAGTCAGTTGAGTTTGTTTGTTGAAAATAAAGTTATATTATGATATTGTTGTCCGAGTCATTCTAATTTCAATTGTGTTGCTAAATTATATCCTCATTTATATATCAATCAAAAAAACCTAATTTTTATCAATGTGAGATTTGCCAACTTATTAAATACACTAGAAATAATTATCTAATGACACAATACAAACCCTCACACCCTTTTTACCATTATCCACAATAATATTTGGGGACCTTCAAACGTAAAAACCTTAAGTGGGTGAGATAGTGTTTCAAGACACAATACAAACCTTCACACCCTTTTTACCGTTATCCACAGTAATATTTGGGGATCTTCAAAGATAAACCTAAGTGGGGTCAGATAGTGTTTCATTTTTTAACGATGGAAATGTCAATTCAGGTCGGCGGGTCAGATTCAAGTCTGACGCGGAAATGCCCGACCCGACCCAAATTGGGTTAACCTGAACCGAACAATAAACTGGTCAAAAACTCAACTTGAACTTGACTCGACCCAGATAAACCCAACTCATTTAACTCGCCAGCTCAAGTTTTTTATTAAAAATTATACTTCTAACATTTAACAAGCTAAAAAAAAATTCTCCATTTATTTGACAAACAATAGTATAAGAATTAAGAGCACAACCAAAGTTAATTTACTCACTAAAATAAAAAATATATATTCAAATATTTTTTTTTTGTATTTAGTCGGGTCATGTTCGTGTTTTTGGGTTCAACCCAAACCTGACCCTAAATTTTTACGTGTCAAATTCTTAGACCTGAAGCTGACCAAAAAAATATTCGGGTCAACCATAACCTGAATTTTTCAAGTAGAGTTTGAGTTGTGTTGCCATGTTGCGTCAATTTTTGACACCCCTAATTAACGATCACACTAAAATCACTTGGATATTCTTAATGAAGAGGAAATGTGAAACAACTCAAATCTTCCAAACCTTTCATGACATGATTCAAACTCAATTCCATGCAAATTTTAGATTCTCAAAACTAATAATGCAAAAGAATATTTCAACCCTATCATTGGTTTCTGTCTCTCAAAAAATAGAAACATCCATGTGAGTTCATGTATTGATATCCCACTACAAAATAAGATAGCTAAGAGAAAAAACAAACATCTCCTTAAGATATCTCACTCAATTAAGATGTCCCAACAAATTCTAAAATATTTTTGGGAGGAATTAATTCTTACTATAACATAACTAATCAATCGATGTCAAGCCCAATACTTAACTTCAAAACCCATTCATATATTGATGGTTATCAATCCTCACATCCAAGCTTTCTCTTCTATTAAACCACTTACAAATTTTTACTGCATATCCTTTATTCACGTTTATTCTCAAAATCGCACAAAACTTGAACCTAAATCTATTAAGTATATTTTTCTTGGGTATGCTACCAACAAAAAGAAATATAAGTGCCACTCTTTTATTACAAAAAAAATACTACAACACTATAGATGTCATATTTTTTGAAAATCAATCATACTATCCCAAATATAATGTTAGGGGAAGAATTCAAGTCAATATCAATTTTGGGATACACATGATGAAGCTTACATAGTCTCAAAACCTACTCCACCTAACCCTCATATCCCAGTTGAGTATGTCCAACTAACCTAACCTGAAGTCCATAACAAAGAACTTTGTGCGTACACAAGGAGGAAGAAAAACATTGAGTAGATGGGAGACAACTTGCAAGGATAGAACTCCTCAAACCAAAATTCAAGTCCACATTCACCTAAAATTTCGGATAAAGAAGAGTCTAGTACTCAAGAGTTATCCCATTCCTCTTATGATGTTGATGACAAGGAAAGTTGCATTAGATATTCAATTCATGAGTATGTAGCTTATAAAAAACTATTCTCATCCTACAACTTTTATTTCTAACCTTAATAATATGTAGATTCCTAAATCCATTCACGAAGCTCTTGTAAATCTAGAATGAAGGAGATTATTTGAAGAGAAAATTCGAGCATTAGAACATAATGACGCATTGATTCTTACAAAACTCCTTAAGTATAAGAAACTGATTGGGTGCAAATAGGTGTTTAGCATCAAATACAAAGCTAATAGGTGTATTGAGAGATTTAAAGCCAGATTTGTTGTAAAAGATTTCACTCAAGCCTATTAGATCGAATATCAGGAGACTTTTGCACCAGTTGTCAAACTTAACACTATGAGAGTTCTCCTTTTAGTAGCAACTAACAAAGAATGAGGACTGCCTCAACTTGAAATAAAAATGTCCTTCAAAATGGAGATTTAGAAGAAGTGTATATGGTAATACCACCAGAATTTGAGAATGAATCCACAAACATTGTATATGCAAACTCAGAAATTACTATATGGGCTTAAGCAACTACCATGAGCGTGGTTTGAAGGTTTACTAAAATTATGAGATCTAATGGGTATTCTTAAGGTCAAACGGATCATATTTTGTTCGTTAAACAGACTCAATGAGGTAAGATTGCTTACTTATAGTATATGTAGGTAATATGATGCTTAATAGCGATGATGAAAGAGAGATTTTCAAGATCAAAGAAGTGCTTGTTGCTGAGTTTAAAATCAAGAAGCTAGGAACAATGAGATATTTTTTAGGTATGGAGGTATCAAGGTCCAAGAAAGGCCTAGTTATATCAGAAACGAAAAACATTCTAGACATGCTCAAGAAGACCAGGATGATTACATGCAACCATGCTAATACTCCAATGGATCCCAATAAGAAATGAAATAGAGGAGAATAAAATGTCTCTATGGATAAGGGAAGATATTAAAGATTGATAGGAAAACTCATCTACCTGTCACATACAAGACCAGATAATACATACTCTATCAACATTATGAGTCAACACGTGAATAACTCAAATGAAGAACATTTGGAGATGGTGTACAAAATTTTAAAGTTTCACAAGAACAATCCAGCTTAATTAATTTTTGAGAAAACCAGAAACACAGAGTTAGAAATCTACAGTGATGCAAATTGGTCTGAGAACTCATCGATAGAAGGTTCATCACAAGAAGTAAGAAGTGAACTGTTACTTCTAGAAACAGTGCTGAAACATAGTATATGACAATCGCCTTGGAAATCTACGAAGGGATATTAACTCAAAAATTGTTGAAGGAATTGGGGTGTACTCCAATAGACCTATACAGATGTTTATTGACAGTCAAACAATTATTATTATTGTCAAGAATTCTATGCATCATAAGACCAAGCATAATGAAGTTAATATGCACTTCATCTATGAAAAAGTTAATGGGGGAATTATACAACGGAGCTACATCCCGACACACCAACAAATTGTTGATATCTTCAACAAAACTCTTCCTTAAACGCCTTCTCAGAGTTCCATACCAAGCTTGGTCTCTACAATATCTACGACTCAAATTAAGAGGGAGTATTAAAACTAAGAAGTTCAGCTGACTGTTAGGGTGGATCTGCGAGATACCAAAGAAATCATAGAGGATTTGATTGGAGACAACTTTGGAATCCCTTCGATTAGTTTTATTCCCTTTCTGTTTGTTTCTTTATTTTTAATTTAACATTTATTTCATTTCCTAATTTAGATTTGATATATTTGATAAGTTTGTAAATTATGGGGGATTGTTTTCCCTGTATATTTGTACCCTAAATGTGAATAATAAAATCAAGGTGTTATTCCTCTTCGAAACCTGTTTTCTACAATAATCAAAATAACAAATGTACCCCCTCACACACA
>JXCR01082343.1:532878-608564 GCA_002079205.1 Phalaenopsis hybrid cultivar
ACAAAACTCAAATAAAGCAAATATATATAAAGGAAAAAAATCAAAAGCCACAAAAGGGCACAAAAGTGCTAGGGATGTCCCACTTTAGTCCTCCTGTCTCTAGTTTGTGGAAGTGAGCTGACTAACAAATTAGTAAGGTGAGTACCATTGCCCGTAGTAACCAAAGAATCATCCATCAAATTCCTGAGCTCAAGTAGATTTTCATTTTTCTTCTTCCTTCTGGATGTGTAGACCTATCATTCCTCATCCGATGATTGACTCATTTGATCAATAGATTTCAAAGGTGGTCGGACAGTTGTAGATCGTTGCACGTCATAATCCCCATGAGCCTGAGTAATATTACCATCTTTCTGGACTTGATGAGACAGTAGTGAAACAGTAGAAGTATTTTCACATGTATTATCAGTGATAGGGTCTAAGGCAGGCGGAGTCTGGAGAATCTCTCTTTCCCCCACGATAGGAGGTTCCAAAGACGGGGAAGCTACAAGTGGGACTGAATAGTTGACATATTGTCTGCGGGGAAAGTGACGTCTTCCGAGGCATCATTCTGATGATCAATAGTGTCAAAAACTTGGAGCAGATCCGGAGGAGATGGAATCACAGCCTCTAGCGGAATAGTTTGCTTTTTTGGTCTGAGGTGGGGGTGTAGACGATGATACTGAGAATTGGAGTGTCCGAACATACAACAGTTCGAACAATACGGAGGAAAATACTCAATCTCTACCTTCTGCCAATATCCTTGGTGTTGTGTGCCCAACCAGATTTCCTCAGAAGCGGGTGTAATGATGCCTCTTTAAACAAGTAATCTGGATTCATATGGACAACAAAGATTAAAAGGAATGTCCGTCTTGAGTGACTTCCATAAGCTAAGGCAATAGAGTACAATGTTTTTTGAGAAAAATATTGAAATTTCAGACCAAAGAGGCGAATCCAAACCAATGATTAGTGATTTCGTCTATGGGTCAAAATTCACAGACCATTTCAGAATCTTCATTGCTCTGTTATCAATCCATATTATCCTTCTAGCAAATAAGCGCATGTAATCATCTTCATTACTAATTTGAAAAAGAATGTGTCTCTCATCTAATAGTCTAATTTTCTACTCTCCAACAAGGTGCATAAGTTCAAATTCTTTGTGAATGAGCTCCATTTTAGGATGACCATATAGAAATTTCCCAACCAAATTCAGACGACAGGAGGAAGCAAGTTGAATACCTTCAGCTTCTGTAAAAAATATGGCAGGCATCTCATTCTTCCTAATAGGTTTCTTGATGTCCTCCGCTTACTCAAACGAAGGAGGGAAAGATGGCGATTTAGGTATATACATATATATATATATATATATATATATATATATATATATATATATATATATATATATATATATNGTTATATTCTGATGGCGTCATCTTCTCCCGCTATCGGCGAACCCTAGCAATTATTACGACGTTTCACATCAGATCTTAGCTGCGTCTTCTCCTCGCTATGTCTCCCGTTATCGGCTTTGCTAGGGTTTCGACTCATGGCGAACCCTAGAAATTATTACGGCGTTTCGCATCAGATCTTAGCTGCGTCTTTTCCTCGCTGTGTCTCCCGCTATCGGCTCTGTTAGGGTTTCGACTCATTGCGAACCCTAGAAATTATTACGGTGTTTTGCATCAGATCTTAGCTGTCTTCTCCGACGTCGTCTTCTCCTCGTTGTGTCTTCTCCGTCGTCATCGACTCGTGTCGTCTGCTTCAAAGTTGACTGCGGCTCGCAATCTTTTTGCGTCTCGCGAACGTGCGTCATCTGCTTCACACATTCGCATCTGTGTCTGCGTCGAATGTGTGGCTTGCTTCAGCGCTTCTCTGTCGTCTGCTTCGCACGTTCACATCCTCATGTTTCGACTTCGACAACTGCATATCGAGACTTTGCAGTAATCTGTCGCAGCTCGTTTTCTGTTTTAACGTTGCGCTCTGCCCGACAGATTCTCCAGCTTCATTTCGTCTGTGTGTCGGGGACCTTGCAGCAGGTGAAAGCCGACAAATCTCCCTGTTCTGATGGCGCTCGCTTCTTCTTTGATTGAATCGGACAAAGCCTTCTTTGCCCACGTTGTGAGTAACCCTCAGGTGAAGTCAACACTTATCTTCCCCTCAAGCTATAAGGATTGTCGCGATAATACAGGTGATTGCCCTTTTGTTAAGAAGAGAAGTAGGAAAGGTGGGAAATTAACAATCATTTTCTTTGACTTAGAAATTTCAACCCTGACGGAGAAATTCAATTCAGTGGGGGCACTCACCTTTGTAAGTTATCAGAAAGAGTGTTGATAATCTTAAACTAGTATGTAAGTGAAAAGTGAGACTCATGGATGGAGGACATGTGTTTATTCAACTAATCCTGGCTGAAGACTACACCCAGATTTTCTCTAAGAAATATCTTAATATCGTAGGCAAATCAAAAAAATTACTCAAGTGGTCTTTTGATTTCGACCCAAATCAAGAACCTTCCACTGTACCAGTATGGTTTAGTTTACGTGGTCTCAGGCTGCACTTTTTTCATCACCAGGTTCTCTACTCTATTGGGGTCATCCTTGGGGACCCTATGAAGATAGATCTACCCACTTTCAATCTAAACAGACCCTCTGTGGCCAAAACACTTGTGAAAAGGGATATTTACTTTACCTGATGTTACTAAAATCTGGCTGGGCACAACTCATAATGGATATTGACAATCAATCGTCATAGAACACAGACCTCCATATTGTACCAAATGTAAGATGTTTGGGCATACCCTTGATAAATGTCATAAGCTACATCCTAATTTGAAATCTAAGGTTTAAGTGAATAAGGATTTGGCTAACCCCACTGCTCTGGACATTTTAGTTCCACCTGGGGAGGATACTATCAGACAGGAGGTGTTTGTTGCCCCTGTGGACCCCCCTCCCCCCTGACACTGTTGTTACTGTTACTGCGATTGAAGTGATGCTGGCACCTTCAAACCCCATAGAAAAAATACTAAAGAATTATTATCTACAAAGGATAGCGTTCGGATTGATAATCAGAAGAACCTTACAGCTCTCCATCTTCAGGAAGTATCCGGTGTAGATGCAACTCATACTTTACATATACTAGAACCTATTACAGGTATCACGGTTGGTATTCCTTCTGCTACAGCTCTACTACCTCATCAGACTGATTCTTCGGAAGAGGAACGACAAGTTTACATTTTCAGGAGGAAGAAGAAGAATAAAGATCTACTTGAGCTCAGGAATCTTATGGATGATACTTCGGTTACTTCAGGTAATGATACGCACCATACCAATTTGTTAGCTGGATCCCTTACGCGAACTAGAGGCAGGGGCAGGACTAAATTGGGATGACCCTCACTTTTTCCGTGCCCTGGTGGTTTTGGGTTTTTTTTATTTTTATATGTACCTTTTTTGATTTTTTTGTGTTATGTACCGTGTGAGTTGGGTGCCTATTTTTTGGGCTCACTCATACAACATATCTGTATATTTTTTCTTTAATATATTAGCCCTTGGGCTTTTTAAAAAAATATATATATTGTTCGTTCCTCATATTGTTTATTTATTCATCTATTATTATTCAGTTATTTATTATATGTTATTATTTTGTTATTTATTCATCTATCATCATTTAGTTATTTATTATCTGTTATTATTTCATTGTTATTTTCCTTCTTATTAGAGAAATGTTTACGTGCAAAATCCATTTCTCTATCTCTCATGTTATTGTTCATGATGCTTGTTCCACGATCTCAAAGTCCTGTCAATATAGGAGGGTCTATCTAAACTTCTAACACTCCAGATGCTTTTGGATGATATATTTATACCATAATCTAACATTTATAGTGATTTGTTCTAACTTTTGTGATAAATTATTGATCATTTATTTTTAAGCAATGTGATAATTTCTACCAAAATCAAGCCAATAGTAGTTACAGAATCCAGTGCAAGGCGGTCAATGAAAAGCAGTCAGGTGCTCAGGTTCAAAGATTTAACTGAACCTGGCTTCAGCTTATTAGAGCAATTAAGCTTTGGAAATCAAATTGAGCAAGAACTGCCATGGAAATCAAAAAGAGCAATTAAGCTTTGCCATTAATTGTATACTATGTGGTGCAAATAATGTGATTCATATCGTGAGATATATTATCAAAGACTACATTGTAAATTCCAGATAGAAATTACAAGCTAATAAATTATACCGGGAAACTATTCTCTGTGCTTGATTTATTTTATGATAGGCTACAAAAAACCAAACAGCAGGAGACAGAAGAAAGAAAGAGAACACGAAACATAAATAAACAGCACGTGCTAAGTGATTACCATATACAATGCTTGCATGTTTCACTAATAGCATGGTTTGAGAATGCTAACAAGCAAAAGAACAAAGCAGACAATAAAAAAAATCAATTCCAATGTTTACATGCAACCACGATAACTATGAGAATAACATCAAATAGAAATCAAAATAAAATAAAATGATATGTTAGACCAGATGTTCCTGAAAACTTCGAAAAGGACCGAGGAAAGTCACAAGAACAGTGTGTTATAAAGCAATTTTCAAGTCAGTATCTCCTAAATATTTTAAGAACTGATATTTTCTCATTCAAACATGCAAGAAAACGTGACATAAGACAACGCTTGACTACATAAAATACAAATAAGAGTTACCTAAAAAAAGTGCAGAAGGTTTTCCAGGCCTTGACTTGAATTCTGGATGGAACTGGACGCCGACATAGAAAGGATGGGAAGGAAGCTCCAGTATCTGAAATTTTTTTATCTGAGTTATTATAACAGAAACCCTGAGAAACTTCAAAATTTAAATGTAAATTCGGGGAGTGCTGGAAGACCTCCATTCGTCTACCGCTTTTGTCCTTGCCAACAAAAGCAAGGCCAGACCTTTCAAGTTGCATAACCATGTCAGGATTGACCTGCAATTTAAAATCAATTAATTGCTTGATCAAAGCAGGTTGCCGTACAAAAGTTCCAATAAAGCTCTTATGGGCATTTTGAGATTACAATGCTCTGCTCATGATTTTTTGAATCCAATATACTAGGGAGAACCATATAGGAGGCTGGATCCATGTAGCAGGCATCAGTTAGGCACAAAATGTTTCCATGCCTTCCTCAGCTGCTAAATAGTTCTTTTACCTTATAAAGAGAGGCATGAATCAGCAATAACAAGGGTGGTTTACCAACTTTAACACCAATAGATCTTGCTCTTCTTAAAGCAAAAACCTCAAATTATGCAACAACTAAAAGCACATCGAGAATTAACATAAGTAATAGCACTAGATATCATAAGACAAATTCAATTGATTGCCTCAAACACATTGCCCATCACCATGATATCCCAACAAAAACAGACTGAAAAAAGTATAGGAACTTCAACACACTCTCACACACACACACCAAAAAAAAAAGAAAATAATAATAATAATAATGAAACAAACCTCATATCTATGCCTGTGCCTTTCATCAACAAAATTTACATTCCCATATCTGTTAATTAAAAAAAATGTTGTAGAATATATAGAAATAAAGGACAAGCAAATTTATTGATAATGCACAAGTCGAACGGATTCAAGGCTCTCACAGTTTGGCAGATTTGCAGTCTTTAACCTGGAAGAAAGTCCTCCTAGACCCAAGCCTCATCGTGACACCCACTTGTATAGTTGAAACCTGCACTAGACCAATCACAATTTAAAGGGGGAAAAAATATTAATTAATACGAAGAACAATAATCAAACTACTTATACCTCTGGCATAAGTATAACACACGGGTTCTTTGTGTTAGGATCAAACTCTGTACTATTAGCATCTCTCAAATTCATGACACAGCGAGAAAACTCAATCACAGCAATCTGCATACCAAGGCAGATGCCTAGGAATGGAATATTGTTTTCCCGAGCATACTTCGCAGCAATAATTTTTCCTTCCACACCTCTATCCCCAAAACCTCCAGGAACTAGTATACCGTCTGCACACTAAGTTGGAAATCTATTCAGATTAAGAAATTCTAAAGTATGATAATATGCAGCCAAGAGGAACAGTAAAATTAGGCTTAAGGTAATTGAGACAAAATATTTGAAATTTGTCACTAACCTTGAGAAGGTTCCATGCTTTTTCATGAACTTCAGGAGCCTGAACAAAAACAATAGCAACTATTTAGCATAAGTATTTAAAAAGTGACACCAAATGGATAAAAAAGATCAATTAGCAAACCTTTTCTGCAGTTGTTTCTTCCAGGTCAGAGGCAGGCACCCAATCTACTATAAGTTTCCTATGACAGGCAACAGAAGCATGCAACAGAGCCTACAGATATGTTCACGAGAGTCAAATTAAAAATTAAAAGTGCTTCGATTGCTTAAAAAGAATACATGAGACCAATATGAACCACAGCGTTACACGTACGCTGGATCATACACAATTAGTCAGTAAAACACACATAGTTCCTATTGCCACAATAGAAACAAAATGAAGTCATATGCAGGGACAAACCCACGCTTTACTAAGGGTGGGCAGCAATTGGCCATCCTGATTTTCAGACTTTAATTAAGAGGGGTGGGCAATTTAGTCATATTCTNTACATAGTTCCTATTGCCACAATAGAAACAAAATGAAGTTATATGCAGGGACAGACCCACGCTTTACTTAGGGTGGGCAGCAATTGGCCATCCTGATTTTCAGACTTTAATTAAGAGGGGTGGGCAATTTAGTCATATTCTCCCACTGCACCAGACCGCACCTCGCAGATTTCTCTCATAGCGCTTTGGCCGCAGCCGCTTCCCCGCAGCCTTTAGCCGCACCTCACAAACTTTGCTCGCAGCGCTTCGCTAGCAGCTGCTTTTCCAATAGCCTCACAGATTTTTCCCGCAGCGCTTCACCCATAGACATTTCGCCCTTTAGTGCTTCATCCACAGCTGCTTCACCCACAACAGCTTTCACAGCCGAAGGTAGATAGTTTTTTTTTTAAATTCAATTCAATTTTAATTATTCTAGCTTATAAATGGAATGACAGATCATGTATTGCTTTGAGATTATTACTGTTTTTACTTATGTTTTTGACTGTTTTTGTTTATTTCCTTTTTTGCATCAGCTTAATTTCAATTCTCATCCATATTAAGGAAATTCACAGTTCTAAAGATTATGTTATTTAGAGATTTCACCGGAATGTGTGGTGGATGGTTTCATCAAGTGTCACTAAGACAGATGCGGAACTAACCCTTTTTTTTTAGAGGCCAAATTTATTACAGTAATAAATTAATTAAAAAAAAGAATAACATATGATTCAAAAAAATAAAAACCTTGCATTTCATTGTCATTAATGAATTGAACAATGACCAATAATTATATACTTTTCAATCTATTTTGCATTGTTTGATAATATTGTATAATAGGTTTATTGGGAAACAAATCAAATTTTTTTCTCAATGTACGATATAAGACATTCATTGAGTATATAATTGAGTCATTAATCCCCTCATTCGACTACGCAATCGATTTTTGATAATTTTCAATGTAGAAAATATTCTCTCAACTGTAACAATAGCAACTTGTAAAGTTAGTAAAATAAACACACTCTTTAATTTTAACAAACTATTTAGTAAGATCAACAATGTCATTTAAAGATGAAAAATCATTACTTGTGTGCATGTCAATGATATAAGTTGATAGCTGATAATCGAGTCACAAACTCTACTTCAAAAAATTATTATAATATAACTCTATAAAACAAATTAGTTTTTCATAACTAAAGGAGAAAAAAATGAATCATTTGGATTTTTATACGCTAAGCAAAAAAGTAAATCAGTATTTACTCAACATAATAATAAAACAAATTTATGATTTTTTCACCTTTTCCTACTAATCGTCGATGAACCTTAAAGTATATATCTGAAACATAAATTTCAAAAAAATTGCAAAAGCAATACACTTTTAATCTCAATTCACTCTCCCTCATCATTTACAATCAACGATTTGATACTTGCACCAATTTCATTACATTCAAAATGTCTTGATCTTTTTTTTTTTTTTTTTTNTTTTAACTTCTTTTATTATGCGCACTATTATATTTACCAAAATGAGTTAATTTTTTTTTTCTTTTCTCCTTCAATATTTGAGTTCTACACCAATAAGTAAATCCCCAACTCCTTAACTTTTAACTTCTTATTCTTGAGACTTACATAGATAATAATAAAGGTAATATGCTCTAATTTTTTTTTGCACACTATAAGCTAGCAAATTTGGATGCTCCACAAATCATTTTAAAGTTTTCGTGAAAAGATACCCATAATTGCTTGAGAGAATTACAAGTTTTTGACTAATATGATCATTTGAGCTAATACACTCTTCGTACCCTACCTTTATCATTAAGTCATAGCTTTCGATAAAAAACAAAACACAAAGATAATCAAAAGATTACCAATATGAATTTCCACCTCTTTTTCTTTTCAAATAACTATTTATCTATTAAATTTTTAAAAGAATTTTTTGTTAATATCAATATAAATAATTAAAATTGTTGTTGTTGTTGTATCAATATAAATAATTAATTTTTTTTAAAGAAACATTATGCTAAGCAAATAGAAGCAACAAATAATAAATATAGGCAGATAATATCAGTAATTTTTTTTAAATAAAGGTACAATTGTTTTTTTTAAATTTAAAAGTGAGTAAATGGACACATCTGTATGCAACTAAAAAAATAGAGATTTTGATTACAAAACTAATAGTGATGACCAATGTTTTAAAAGACGTGGGCATTGGGCAAGGTGTTTTAACCATTACGGGGCAAGGTGTAAACCCCATGGCGTTGAGCGTAAACCCAACAATAATAAAAAAATATTAAGAAACAAAAAAATATGCTATTTGTGCTTAATAAAAAAAATATTATAAGACANTAAATAAAGGTACAATTGTTTTTTTTTTTTAATTTAAAAGTGAGTAAATGGACACATTTGTATGCAACTAAAAAAATAGAGATTTTGATTAAAGAACTAATAGTGATGACCAATGTTTTAAAAGACGTGGGCATTGGGCAGGGTGTTTTAACCGTTACGGGGCAAGGTGTAAACCCATTGGTGTTGAGCGTAAACCCCACAATAATAAAAAAATATTAAGAAACAAAAAAATATACTATTTGTGCTTAATAAAAAAAATATTATAAGACATTAAAAGAACTTATATTCATTCAATCTCAAGAGAATGACGCAGTTGGAGTTTCTCTTCAACTGGAAGTCGGTCCTCCTCTTTTGTGTCTTCACCTTCTTTAGAGTCTATTGTGCATACCCAATTTTTCAAGAATGCTCTTCTAAGTGAAATAGATCACCCCCTGGTTATGCAGCAAATTTAGCATGCACAAATCTATGACACTTGCAACATTTATTGGTTGTGACAAATTTAGAGATGCAGATTGGTTTCATATGTTCTTCACTTTAAATCAGTTTTTCCTTTGACGGTGTCATCTTCGGTGATCTCCTGGATGTACTCTAACTGTAAGATCTTGAGTTTGAACCCTGGCTGTAAGATGGAGTGGTCTCTCCCCTTATGAAACTAGAGTCAGAAGTTTTTGTTTGTAGTAAGCAGGTAGAAACTGGTGTTATATATCCCGCTTCATCATATAGGCAGATTGGTTTCACATGTGACAAATTTAGAGATGCAGGTTGGTTTCACATGTTCTCCACTTTAAATCAATTTTTCCTTTGACGAGATCATCTTGGGTGATCTCCTGGATGTACTCTGACTGTAAGATCCTGAGATTGAACTGTCTGTAAGATGCAGTGGTCGCTCGGTGATGTGGTCTCTTCCATTCTGAAGCTAGAATCAGAAGTTTTTGTTTGTAGTAAGCTGGTAGAAACTGGTGTTGTATCTCCCGCTTCATCTTCAGATTCTCCCGTCCTCCATATGTGACCTCCTCTTTCAACAACTTCTTATATAAGATTTTCAAGTATTGTGACCATTCTTCTCTATCACAGAAATCCTTCCTAAGGGGTTGAAGTTCTTGCCCCTTTCTTCTCTTCGGCTTTCCCTATAACCAACGAGGGTAAGTCCTTTTTGGGTATCATCCTCAACTTCTGCCAATCTCCGCTAGAATCGACACATCTCTTATTGTATCGCTTCTCCGATAGACTTGAGCATATATCCCCTTGGTGGGATGACTAGGGTTTATGATTGAAAGGTGAAAGAGGAAGCATTAAACTAATTGAAGGTGTTGAAAATTTAATTTGGAGTAGTTGATTTTGAAAATCAACAAAGAAAAATTAAGGTTAGGTCAAAATATGACAATGGTTTGATGGTTAGTAACAAAAAACAACAACAACAAAACCTTAATCCCACTACATCAATCCATTTTCTTCATTGTGTCCTATTTAGTGTCATATTTTCAATTAATTCTAATAAATTAAGATCATTTTTTATACAATAAGCCCAAGTCTTCTTAAGTCTACCTCTGCCTATCTTAACACAAGTCGAATCTAAAACATCTACTCTCCTAATCGGATCATAAGATGGACGACGCTTAATGTGACCAAACCATTTAAGACGACTTTCTCTAATTTTGTCCGTCATAGGAGCTACACCAACCCTATCACGGATATATTTATTTCGCATTTTGATTGTTAGTAACAAAGAAATTTTTTTTAAAGTTTACGGCAGTTGCTAGGAGACTCTTGGATATGACGGGTCAGGCTAACTCTGGTATCATATGACACCGGAGTTAACTTAAATCACGACCAAACGACAAAATATTTATTACTGAATTCAAGTGGTTACAACGACGACAAAACAATACAAACATACAATGACGACTCTGTAAAAACAAAGAAGAAACAACAAAAAACACATAAGCATCCCTCTATAGAGGAGTGCGACATATCCGTGTCAAACACTATTGGAGACAAGAGCCTCCACAGGATTGCTGTCGCTTTACCACCACCTCATGGTCATGGTGAGGTGAGGGAGAGATCTACTCCCATCACCCGAGTCTGTACCATGTTTGAGAAATTAGCCGACAAGGAAGGATGTTCTGTTGCTAAGTTGCTTAAGCGGATGGGCTGCGCAGTATCACCAAAGAAGAAGAATGAGATTTTGAGGAAAGACAAACCTGCTCGTCAGTTATAGAGGTTAGTAGAAGTATCACCAGCCTGTATTCTGCCAGATTCCTTCTGGGGAACCATGTCGATACTGTTGCCACTATTATAGATGCTACTACCATTGTCTTGAGGCCAACAAGAGGTAGACCGGTCAAGTCTCGTCTGGGCCCAAGAGTATCGTCTGCCATCGTGTATGAGGAATTCCCGAAGAAGGATAATGGGAAGAGACCGTTTACGGTTGTACTTGGTTCGCACCATAGGGAGCGCACTTCTTTTTGGCATACCAATGTCCTCTCCGAGACACTTCGTCTCAAGGCATCATCATCAAAGAGAAAAGTGTGGATACCTAAGGTTGCCACACTAATACGCCCTGAGAAGCTCGTGGGGCAATTCCACAAGATTGATCATAAGTCTGATGCTCCAACAGCCGTTACTGTCATTGCTTCAAAGTCCATTGCCGAAAGGAATTATGGTCAAGAAAAGCCTACCGATCATAAGCTGATTAAAGAGAAAATAGTCGATGATAAAGTAAGGAAGCTCAGAGCCGAGATTTCAGAATTAGGAAAAGAACGAGGACTAGATGTTGGCGACGAGGATTACGATTTGTTAGATTATTTCTATGATGAATTCATAGAAATCAATGTCATCGAAAACAAAGATGCAGACAACATAGGCTATGACAGTTTGCTATCAATGTCATCATTTTGCCATAATTTCTTTGTTACAACTTAAGGGGTCGGAGTCCCTCCAAGGGTCTGGCCGATATCCGTACGACACCTTGCTATCATCCATCCTTCGTAATGTAACAGAAACTCTTCTTCATGGAACTCTTGGGATGCAATGTTCCGCCAGATCTACTCAATTTCCTTTCAAAATTAGGATTGATCCTACTGCAGAGGAATCTCCACAAGTCATCGAAATTCCCCAGGGCTGACAATCTATATTTCTTCTCCGAATAAAATATTACTCTTGCTCATAAATGACACGGTACAAAACGATCTTAGAAAATCATGATGATCGATGTGTGGCGGGATACAATCTCCCTCTTCGTAAATGTTGATGATACAACTGCTTAGGATGCAATATACTGTCAGAACATGCTATGTCATCATTCTTTTAATCATTTTCTTTCTTATAGAAAACACGAGATCTACTTCATCAGGTCTCAGGATTTTTGGGGGGTTTTCATCTTTTACGAAATTATAGCAACAGCCACACTGGATGCAGATTCTACCTTTCCTCATCCACTTTTGCGGCTCTGAATATGTCTTCCTCTTTAGCAATCCGGCTCGATCTATGTCCCTTAAGACAAACACGCAATCCAACATTTTCCTTCCATCGCTTTCAGAAAATACTTTGGTATGCAACTCAAGTCTCTCTGGGATACTGACAAACTTTCCCTGGATCTCAACACAGTGCTCAAACTCTTGCTTTCGGACTATGCATATCTTCTTCTGCTCAAATCTGGGGATGACCTATAATTGTCGGGGCTGCACCTTTGGCTCGTCTCTAAAACTAATTCGTGGTCTTCGTGGCTCGACGAACTGCAGTATGTACGACTCTACATCTGGGTGCTTCTAGCTTCTGAACATCACCGAGGCTGTTGTATACTCTTCAAAAGTTCCATAACACTCCAAGTAAACATTACATTTTGGCCACTCTGTGAATGTTCCTGCCGACGATGTTTACCTAGGTATATTTGCATTACATATCAGACATCCTGCGCAAAGCTCGTCAAATGGACTCTGTAATGACGCAGGCTTTATGAGGATCTCGGGCTCGTCCTCTGTAACTGGGGCACTGGTGGAAGGTTCTTCAAAAGTCTGATCGTAAGTTTCCTCCTCAGAAATTAGAGTGAGCTTCGTAGTTGTCTTTATAGCAAGCCTCCTCTCTAGTCAATCTAAAGCCCTGTGTTTATGGCGATTGGCATTCCTGTGCTTTGTCCGTCTCAATAGTGCATCTGGGACTCTCTCATTGAGGTAGCATTGACTAAGTCACCTGTCGGCGTCATGACTATAAATTGTATGTGACTGACCCTCTCCCCCGGGTCCTATGTATCTGGAGCTCTCTCTGACTTCTTCCCTTTAACGACGATTCCTCTTTTATGTTGATTCTCATTACTGACTTTAACCCTTCCACCTCTCTATGATTGATTATATTCATCAGGGGGCCTTCGTAATCCACATTGACTTGTCCATAATCAAGGTCGAAGTTCACAACACCACCTCGTGACACCCTCTCTTCGTTTAATGTGAGATTCAAGCTGTCTTTAAAAGCAAAAATCAACCTTCGACCTGACATTACCCTGTGAGAGAAGATAGGAAAAACATCAGCAGTGTTGAAATTCCAAACGAACAAGAACAATTGCAGCTTATCATTAAGTGGATTTAAGTTATGTATGTTCATTTTATTTAGTTATAATCTGCAAAATTTGAGATTCGTATGAGTAATTCTGATGTGTAAATTTTATTTCATCAAATTTTATTACAAAATTGTTGGGACCCATTCACAGACACTGGCCATATAGCTATTCTCGGAACAAGTATTGTTCACAGAATTCATCTTGCGAAACGTCAAGTTGTGTAGTACTTCATTAAATATCGTCCATTGATCAATAACATGAGTCTTTCGCCTTGAGAATCCACTAACTGGTAAAACCCCTAGCACGAACGGTCCCTCCTAATTCAGCTCTTTCCACCTATTTTGCGATGTGCAAGAATATGTCTTCTCAGAAGAAGAACGAGGTCACCAACTTTGAACGTACTTGGACGGACCAACTTGTTGTGGGCTAGAATCATTTTTGCTTGGTAGAGTTCCAAGTTCTACTGCGCTATTAACCGTTTTTGCCGCAAGTAAGAGCTTGGTGTTGTTTTCTGCTGTAATCTGGTTGGCCACAATGACTCTGAGAGAACGCAACCGAACCTATAATGGAAGTATTGCCTCGGACCCGTACATGAGCGCATGAGTTGTAGACTGCGTTGGAGTCCTGACCATTGTCTTATATGCCCACAAAGCCTTTAACAACTTTTCATGCCATCCTCTTTTGTTATCGTCCAATATTTTCTTTAAAATTTGCACAAGGGTTTTGTTGAAAGCTTATGCTAGGCTATTTACTCTGAGATAGTAAATCGTAAAGTACCTCTAATCTACCCCGTGTCGTCTGACGAAATTGTTGATCTTCGTGCTCCTGAAGGCTGAACCATTATCTGAAATAATACTGCACTGCACACCGAAACGGTAGACGATATGATTTCTGAAGAACTGAAAAATGTGTTGCGTTGTAACTCCTCGTAACAGCACTGCCTCTGCCCATTTATATAAGTCGTAGCTTCCAAAATAAACATGTGCCCTTTCGAAGATGGAGGGTCTATAGGTCCTACAATATCTGTATCCCAACACTCGAATGACCATGACGCGACCTGCAGGTGTAGTACATTCGAAGGTTGGTGTAAGACAACTCCATCTACTTTACATTGATGACATAGCTTAGCAGTTTCCATACAATTTGTCATCATTGTCGGCTAATAATATCCTAGTCTCTTGATTTTCAATTTCATCTTTGGTCCTGACTGATGAGTACCACACAACCCGACATGCACTTCTTTGACAATATTCTGCGCTTCTGTTCCGCTCAGACATCTCAGCCACATCTGATCGAAGGACCTTCTATAGAGGACATTCTCTATCAAGGCATATGAAAGAGCTCTTCTCATTATCTAACATCTCAATAACTTATCATATGGTAGCTTCCTTATTTGCAAATTTTCTATTAATGGTTTGCGCAAATCTTCGGTATCCTCGGTTACTGTCGTTGCCATCTCTTTCCTTCCCAATTTGTGCAAGTTATCCATGTTGATTTATGACAGAACCTGGCATCCTAGCAGTGTGATGTTGATGGAGTCATCTAGTGGGCACGCCAACTCCTTAGCAACCTTGGCTAAAGCGTCCGCATGGTCATTGTCTCCTCGAGAAATTCTGTATAGTGTTACACTGGGAATCTACTCTAATAACTTCGTCTCTTGTCGATACTTCGCAAGTCTCGGCTTCAGAATCTTGTACTGCTCNATCGTCTCTTGTCGATACTTCGCTAGTCTTGGTTTCAGAATCTTGTACTGCTAGGGTGCTTGTTGAATCACGAGTTATGAGTCACCGTAGATGGCAACATTTGTTATGTCCATTGATATCGCCAATTCTAATATGGTGATCAAAGCTTCATACTATTCTTCATTTTTCGTGCACGGCAAAAATCTCAACATTGTCTTATTCGGTATGACGAAAATTAGACCAATCCGCGGTTTGTCCGGTATAACTGTTTGTGATCATTTGTCTTTTCTGACTGAAGAAGCTCCATCGAAGTACATCTCTCATCATCGAGCACTGGATGATTCCACTTGCATTACCTGTTCATCGGGTAAGTCGTCATTTGATAGATCGAAGGGGTACTGGGTGCGCTGCAAGAAAGTTTGTCAAAATTTGCCCTTTGATAGATCGAAGGGGTATGAAGGTTATATCAAATTGCAATAAGATTATTGACCACCTTGCTAACCTCCCGAAAAGCGTATGACAGGTCATCAAATATTGCAATGGATTAACTTTCGAAAACAAGTTGACCTTATGAGATAGCATATAGTGTCTAAACTTCTGGGCGGCAAAAATCAAAGCTAGACAATGCTTCTCAATAAAAGGATATTTTACCTCCACCGGCATTAGACGTGCTAACCTCCCGAAAAGCGTATGACAGGTCATCAAATATTGCAATGGATTAACTTTCGAAATCAAGTTGACCTTATGAGACAGCATATAGTGTCTAAACTTCTGGGCGGCAAAATCAATGAAAGGATATTTTACCTCCGCCGGCATTAGACGTCGACTCAAGTAGTAGAGTGTGTTTTCCTTACCTGCATCATTGACTTGAGCTAACAGGGCTCCGAGAGAGCCGTTTAAAGCCGCGGTATAAAGTATAAAAGGTCTTTCTGAAATAGGGGTTGTCAAAATAGGAGGTGTCATTAAGTATTGTTTAATTTTTTTGAAAGCCCGTTGGCATGGCTTTCCCCGATAGATTTAACATTCTTTTGGAGTACAGTGAAAAAGGGCTGAACTTTTCTGACAGATTAGATATAATACGTTTTAGGTATGTCAATTTGCCATGAAAATATCGTAGTTATTTCAAAGCTCTGGGAGGTGGCATTTAATGATAGTTTTAATCTTTTCTGGTTCGATTTTGATTTTCTGATGACAAACAACTTATTCTAAAAATTTTCTGGAGGTAACACCAAAGGCGCACTTTAAGTTATTCATTTTAAGATTACATTACTGTAATCGTTCAAAGACAATCCTTAAATCATACAGGTGGTTTAATCGTTGTTTGTTTTTGATAACCAAGTCATCCACATAGTACTCCACCTGGTTGTGGATAAGGTCATTAAAAATTCTAGTCATAGTTCATTGGAGACAATCAAAATGTAGTCGAAACCGCAACTTTTATAATCAAAGGACCCAAGAGGGGCATAGAGATAATCGTACAGAGTCATCAATTTGAGAGATTTCTCCCCCAATTCTCAGACAACCAATCTAACAGAGGCAACCCTTATCCTACCCTTCGCGCTATCAGTTCTTACATCGTCCACGATCTCCTTCCGTTGTGGTAGCTCTTCTGACGTAATCTCAAGCATCAGCTTGGTAGGCTGCAGACCCTTAGCTGATCCATTATCTACTTAGAAGATTTACTCCAAACTGTGCTCCATCCACCCCTATCTGCATATGTATCTATCGAAATAATTGGCTAGGCAGAAATCAAATTTACATAACCTTTTTTAGGTTTTTTAAAATATTATTTCGGAATTGTTATATTTTCATTTTTGAAATTTCTCTTGAGTTAATCCTTGAAACTAAAATAACCCTCTATGGCAAGTCTAAGTAATCTGTAGTAAGAGCAGTAGTTGGGGTGATACTTCTTGTCAACCTCCTCTGGCTTCTTTGACTCATGTAATTTGAACTCGAAAGTTTTCATCAAGTTTCGGAACATCTTCGCTATAGCTTCATCTTTGAAGGAGTACACTCTGTTCAACCGATCTGCCATCGACAAACCCTGCCTTCCATCTGTCCTGTACGGTCTCTACTGGAACGACTGCTGGCTAGGCTAACTGTACTGCTGACCATGCTTGTACTGAGACTAACCGTGTTGTGATGACTGCTGGGACACCTGATGAGACCGCTCGACCTGAATCCTCATTGACTACTTGCCCTTGTCGATCGTTATCATTGTCTGGGACTTCTTCTCGAACGTCTTAGCTGATCTGGACTTTTCAGCCTTTTCCAAGAACTCCATGTGCTTAACCTCTTCTTGTAAACTACAGACTTTGCTGAGTAACTTAAATGATTTAATCGTAAGTCCCTTAAGCATTAAGACTATCGACAATGGATGCTCTTAAATAGAATCTCGATTGCATGTTGCTCTTGAAGTTGTGGTTCACACATAATNAGATTTGTTGTGGTCAGCAACGTTAGAGACAATCAAAACGTAGCCGAAATCGCAACTCTTATAATCAAAGGACCCCAAAGGGGCATAGAGATAATCGTACAGAGTCATCAATTTGGGGGATTTCTCCCCCAATTCTGAGACAACCAATCTAACGGAGGCAGCCCTTATCCTACCCTTCGCGCTATCAGTTCTTACATCGTCCACGATCTCCTTCCGTTGTGGTGGCTCTTCTGATGTAATCTCAAGCATCGGCTTGGTAGGCTACAGATCATTAGCTGATCCATTATCTACTTAGAAGATTTACTCCAAACTATGCTCCATCCACCCTTATCTGCATATGTATCTATTGGAATAATTGGCTAGGCAGAAATCATACTTATATAACCTTTTTTAGGTTTTTTTAAATATTCTTTCGGAATTGTTATATTTTCATTTTTAAAATTTCTCTTGAGTTAATCCTTGAAATTAAAATAACCCTCTATCGCAAGTCTAAGTAATCTGTAGTAAGAGCAGTAGTTGGGGTGATACTTCTTTGACTCATGTAATTTGAACTCGAATGTTTTCATCAAGTTCCGGAACATCTTCGCTACAGCTTCATCTTTGAAGGAGTACACTCTGTTCAACCGGTCTGCCATCGACAAACCCTGCCTTCCATCTATCCTGTACGGTCTCTACTGAAACGACTGCTAGCCAGGTTGACTGTACTGCTGACCATGCTTGTACTGAGACTGACCGTGCTGTGATGACTGCTGGGACACCTGATGAGACCGCTCGACCTAAATCCTCATTGACTACTTGCCCTTGTCGATCGTTATCATTGTCCGGGACTTCTTCTCGAACGTCTTAGCTGATCTGAACTTTTCAGCCTTTTCCAAGAACTCCATGTGCTTAACCTCTTCTTGTAAACTACAGGCTTTGTTGAGTAACTTAAATGATTTAATCGTAAGTCCCTTAAGCATTAAGGCTATCGACAATGGATGCTCTTAAATAGAATCTCGATTGCATGTTGCTCTTGAAGTTGTGGTTCACACATAATGCTGAGGTTTCCACATCTCAAAATGTAGTCCACCAAGATCTTGTTAGGCTTCTGTCGCTCTACCACGAGGTCTCTTATGGTGACATGGTGCTGAGCTCCGACGAATCTCTTCACGAATAAGTTCTCCAATTTGGCAAACGTCTTAACCGATCCATTGGGTAACTCTGCATACCAATCAAATACGATCCATAAGAGACTGCTCACGAACTGGAGGAAAATTAATGCTTCGTTACCCCCAGCGTTGCAACAACATGCCCTGAAATGTGAAAAGTGCTAGCGGGGGTTTCCTGTTCCATCGAAAGTCTTGAAATTCGGTGGCACCAAACACTTGGGTATGAAACGACATCGAAATCCTCCGGGTAGGGTCTACCCTTTGAAACTGATGCACCTTCTTTAGATTGGGCTAAGGCCTCCCGTACTTGCTGCTCGACTAATTGTTTGATGTCATTTTCCGGTATCAAACTCTGAACTGAATCCTTCTTCTACGGCTCATCCCCGTTGGTGGAAGCGACTTCTTTCCTCTCATTTGTAATGTGCACGATCTCAGGTTGGTTCACTTTCGGAGACGTCATTTGCTCTGAGCTTCCTTACTTTTCATCGACTGCTTTCTCTTTAATCAGCTTAAGATCGGTAGGCTTTTCTTGACCATCATTCCTTTCTACAACGGACTCTGAAGCAACGACAATAACAACAGTTGGAGCATCGGACTCATGATCCATCTCGTAGAACTGCCCCACGGGCTTCTCGGGGCATATTGGTGCGACAACCTTAGGTATCCACACTTTCTCTTTGATGTTGATGCCTTGAGACGAAGTGTCTCGGCGGGGACATCGGCATGCCGAAGAGAAGTGTGTTCCCTATGGTGTTGACCATGTACATCGATAAATGATCTTTTCTCATAATCCTTAATCGGAAATTCCTCATACACGAAGGCAGACGGTACTCACAGGCCCAGACGAGACTGGACTGCTCTACGTTCTGTGGGTCTCGGGACAACGGTAATAACATATATAACAGTGGCAACGGTATCGACACGATTCCCCAGACAAAACCTGGCAGGAATACGGGCGATGATACTTCTACTAACCTCTGTAAATGACAAGTAGGGCTAATTTTTCAAACACGGTACGGACTCAAGTACTCCAAGTTCCTCCGGCTAAGAAATCTCCTCAACGGAAGCTAACTTTGCATTCTAGGCTCTGGCGGCCCTCAAAATCTTACGACTGTGGTTTCTCTTCTGATATTTGGTCAGCGACGCAACTCTTGAACTAGAACCAAATTCAAACACTAATGATGGGGCGACAAACACATCAATTGAGTCTTCTTCGAGCAGTCTCCTTCCATTTGGTAGACAGGACGACAGGCGCGATAATAGCAAATCCAGTAGCGGTGGGCGTGACGGCTCTCCTTGGCACAAGAGCAGCACATCTGACAAGTGCTGGAATGGCAGACTTGGCGGGTGCTGCGGCAGCAACGACTTTCACCTTCTTGCAAGAAGGGAAATCCTGACGACAGTTCAAATTGAATCTAGTGAATGGCACTTGAACATCTGAGGCAGTAACCTTCAAGATGACGAACGTGGCATTGCCGAGTACTACTTCAAACACATCGAACTAGGACCCGAATTTAATAATGGGTCCCACGTTGCGGGCCTCTCGGCTCGTGGGCAAGTTGCAGCAGGAGGTCAAAGTTGGGGACAACGTTGTAGTTGTCGCAAAAAAAGTTCTAAGGGTTAGCAACGGTCTATACCTCATAATTCTAGTGCAAGCACAAAAAATAAACAAAGATCATTCTGTAAACTGTGTACAAATTTCTTATTTTTGAATTTCGGGGTATATTTTCCAAATTTAACATTTATTGGTGATCTAACGGATTTTATTTAATTTTTTAAATTTAAAAAAAGTTAAGGCGCAGATTCGGTCTGACTTGCAAATAACAAATCAAACTCAAAAGACAAAAGTGAAAGTGAAATTCAGGACCCAGTGCGAGGCTGACTTCACAGCGCACCCCGCTTAGGTGAACCTCGCTCACCAACACACCTATTGGGGTCCGACCTAACACAAGACCTTAAAAATTTCTGAACCCCTCTGTTTAAGGATTATCAAACAGACGGTCCTGAAATCGAAAAAGAGTTTATCGTGCTCACTAAAGAAAGAAATGAACAAGACATGCCAACGGAAGAATAATAATCTAGACCATGAGGGACATGAACACATTACCGATGCCTGGGCCCAGACCGCGAAGTTAGCTTCCGTTAAGGAGCTTCCTCAGCTGGAGGAACTCAGAGTACTTGAAACTTCACTTCTACTCCAAGGGAGCAGGTTTCACTCATTATCAGACACTATTGGAGACAAGAAATTCTACAGGATTGCTGTCGCTTTACCACCACCTCATGGTCATGGTGAGGAGAGGGAGAGGCCTACCCCCATTACCCGAGTCCGTACCGGGTTTGAGAAATTAGACCACATGGACGTTCTATTGTTGAGTTGCTTAAGCAGATGGGTACCGCAGTATTACCAAAGATGAAGAATGAAATTTTGAGAAAAGACAGACCCGCACGTCAGTTACAGAGGTTAGTAGAAGTATCACCAGCATTTATTCCTGCTAAATTCCATTTGGGGAACCGTGTTGATACTGTTGTTCGCCATTAGGGTTGTATTAGGAATGTAACTAGTCATGTCAAGGCCAAAGAGTACCATCTGCCGTTGAGTATTAGGAATTCCCGAAGAAAGATAATGGAATAGATGTTTATCGTTGTACTTGGTCCGCACCTTAGGGAGTGTACTTCTCTTCGGCATACTGATGTCCCCGCAGAGACACTTCGTCTTAAAGCATCAATATCAAAGAAAAAAGTGAGGATACCTAAGGTTGTCGCACTAGTACGCCTTGAGAAGCCCATGGGGTAATTCTACGAGATGAATCATGAGTTCGATGCTCCAGCTGTCGTTATGGTCATTGCTTCAAAGACCGTTGCAGAAAGGAATGATGATTAAGAAAAACCTACCAATCTTAAGCTGATTAAAGAGAAAACAGTCGATGATAAACTAAAGAAGCTCAAAGCCAAGATTTCAAAATCGACAAAAGAACGAGGACTAGACGTTGGCAACGAGGATTACAATTTGCCAGATTATCTCAATGAGGAAATCATGTAAATCAATGTCGTCGAAATTAGAGCCACGACATCTCCGCACAATACAACACATGTTGGCCCTCCAAATGATAAGTGACATCCAAATTATTTGATTGTAACATATTTGGTAGTTCAGATTTCCTTCGTACTTTTTTCCTACTATATTTTTGAATCTGTCATTCAGATTCAAGAGCCAAGGAAGCCAAAGAGGCGTTGGAGAAGTAGGCATAGAAGTGGAAGAATGAGAGATATCAGGTGGGGGAACAAACACCCCAATATGTTCATCAGAAGATAACTGAGGAGGCTGTGGCTCAGATTTCGGAACAGAAGAAATGATAGGTTCCACATTTTCAACATTCAGAACTGCACCCACTGCTGCTGCGACCAGAGGGGGAGCATCGTTAATTGCCGCCAAACCTGGAGCAACTAGTTCAGCAGGCCCCATGCAGGCTTAAGCCAAAAGAGTATCGGATTCAGATAAATTAATTTCAGGAGTAGATTTCGGTCCAGCAGAGGCTTTACGGCCAGCTGGGGGATGTCTTAATTTAGGATGCAAATGAAAACAGTGATCAGAATAATGACCAAACATGCAACAATGCAAACAGTAATGTGGATGCTTTTCAAGCAAGACCTGTTGCCAATAACCAGTGTGACTAGAGCTTATCCAAACTTCCTCCGGAGGAGAAAGAGTAACATCCCTTTCAATTAGAATTCTAGCGATTGATGGCCTAGTTAGATTAAAGGTAGGAGCATCCAGCATTAAAGGCTTTCGATACATAGCAGCTATAGAAAATAGAATTTCATGATTGAACAGATTGACTTTTAAATCCGGAAGTTTTAGCTAGACTGGGATAACAGGGAGTTCGGTTTTCGGATCGAATTCCGTAGTCCATTTAAGGACCTTCATCCACATATCCCCAAAATGTACAGTTCTTCGTGCAAACAATTTAACATAATCATCTTCATTAGAAAGTTGGATAAGAATATATCTACTATCCAGTGCACCGATCTTCCAACCCCCCGATAACTTCAAAAGTTCAAAATTCTTCATCAAAAAATCGTATTTTGGAAGCCCATAGAGAAATTTACCAACCAGATGAAAACGACAAGCAGAGGCAAGAATGGAGTTCTCAGAATCAGAGAGAAACAACGCAAACTTCCTCCCCTTACGACCCTGAGGCTTGATAAAGTTGTAATCACCACCTAGAACAAGTGACTCATGGAAAGAAGGAAAAGCAAACTTCGGAAGTGACCCAGAAAAAGAAGCCCATGCAGCGACCCCCGCATACGTCTTAGCCATAACCGACGAAAGAAAGTAAAACCGAGCGAAGAAGACGGGAGCGACAGGNAATTAAAGGCTTTCCATACATAGCAGCTATAGAAAATAGAATTTCATGACTGAACAGATTGACTTTTAAATCCGGAAGTTTTAGCCAGACTGGGATAACATGGAGTTCGGTTTTCGGATCAAACTCTGTAATCCATTTAAGGACCTTCATCCAGATATCCCCAAAATTTACAGTTCTTCGTGCAAACAATTTAGCATAATCATCTTCATTAGAAAATTGGATAAGAATATGTCTACTATCCACTGCACCGATCTTCCAACCCCCCGATAACTTCAAAAGTTCAAAATTCTTCATCAAAAAATTGTATTTTGGAAGCCCATAGAGAATTTTACCAACCAGATGAAAACGACAAGCAGAGGCAAGAATGGAGTTCTCAGAATCAGAGAGAAACAACGCAAACTTCCCCCCCTTACGACCCCGAGGCTTGATAAAGTTGTAATCACCGCCTAGAACAAGTGACTCATGGAAAGAAGATGGAAAAGCCAACTTCGGAAGTGACCCAGAAGAAGAAGCCCATACGGTGACCCCCGCATACGTCTTAGCCATAACCGACGAAAGAAAGTAAAACCGAGCGAAGAAGACGGGCGCGACAGGAAGCCGAAAACACAAAAACAGGAAAGATCTCACCGGAGAAAGGCCGTCGAGAGGAGAGCGTCGTCAGCATACTCGTTTCCCCGCGCGATCGCCTTGAGTCCCAAACCCTAGCAGAGCAATACACACAAAACCCAAGGGCAAATATATTAATACGGAAGAAAGATACAAAAATTTTTCATGAGAGGGCCTAAAAAAAAGCCTAACTCATGCAAAACAATACACACAAAACTCAAAAAAAACAAAGATACATGAAGAAAAAAAGAACAAAAGTCACAAAAGGCCACAAAGGTGCTAGGGACGTCCCACGTTAGTCCTTCCCCTAGTTCGCGAAAGTGAGCCGGCTAACAAATTCGTAAGTTAAGTATCATTGCCCGTAGTAACCAAAGTGTCATCTCTCAGATTTCTAAGCTCAATTAAATTTTCATTTTTTTCTTCATTCTGGATGTGTAGACCAGTCATTCCTCATCCGATGATTGACTCATTTGTTCAGTAAGTTCCAAAGGTGGTCGGACAGTTATAGGTCGTTGCACATCATGATCCCCATGAGCCTGAGTAATACCAATATTTTTTCTGGATTTGATGAGACAGTAGTGAAACAGTAGAAGTATTTCTACCTGTATTATCGGTGATAGGTTCTAAAGCAGGCGAGGTATGGAGAATCTTTTTTTCCCCACGATAGGAGGTTCCAAAAACGAGGGCACTACAAGTGGGGATTGAATGGTTGACATATTACCTGCGGGGAAAATGACGTCTTCTGGAGTATCCTTCTGATGATCAATAGTATCAAAAACTTGGAGATGATCAGGAGGGGATGGAATCACAGCCTCTAGCGGAGCAGTTTGCTTTTTTGGTCGGAGGTGGGGGTGCAGATGATGACATTGAGAACTGAAGTGTCCAAACATACGACAGTTCGAACAATACGACGGAAAATACTCAATCTCTACTTTCTGTCAATATCTTTGTTGTTGTGTGCCCAACCAGATTTTCTCAAAAGCGGGTGTAGTGATGTCTCTTTTAACAGGTATTCTGACTTCAGATGGACGGGAAAGATTAAAAGTAGGAATGTCCGTCTTGAGTGGCTTTCCATAAGCTAAGGCAATAGAGTTCAATACTTTTTGAGAAAAATAATAAAATTTCAGACCAGGAAGGCGAATCCAAACCGGAATGATTGGCTGTTCCGTCTATGGGTTAAAATTCGCAGATCATTTCAGAATCTTCATTATTTTGTTATCAATCCATATTATCCTTCTAGCAAATAAGCACATATAATCATCTTCATTACTAATTTAAATGAGAATATGTCTCCTATCTAATAATCCAATTTTTCACACTCCAACGAGGTGCATAAGTTCAAATTCTTTGCGAATGAGCTCCATTTTGAGATGACCATATAGAAATTTTCCAACCATATTTAGACGATAGGAGGAAGCAAATTGAATACCTTCAACTTCTATAAAAAAGATGGCAGACTTCTCATTCTTCCTATCAGATTNATTCGAACAATAGGATGGAAAATGTTCAATCTCTACCTTCTGCCAATATTCATGTTGTTGTGTGCCCAACCTGATTTCCTTAGAAGCGGGTGAAGTGATGTCTCTTTCAATAAGTACTCTGGCTTCAGAAGGACGGGATAGATTAAAAGTAGGAATGTCCGTCTTGAGTGGCTTTTCATAAGCTGGGGCAATAGAGTATAATACTTTTTGAGAAAATAATGAAATTTCAGACCAGGGAGACGAATCCAAACCGGAATGATTGATGGTTCCGTCTGTGGGTTAAAATCCACAGATCATTTCAGAATCTTCGTTGCTCTGTTATCAATTCATATTATCCTACTAGCAAATAAGTACATGTAATTGTCTTCATTACTAATTTGAATAAGAATGTGTCTCACATCTAATAGTTCAATTTTCCATTATTCAACAACGTGCATAAGTTCAAATTCTTTGCGAATGAGCTCCATTTTGAAATGACCATATAGAAATTTTCCAACCATATTTAGACGACAGGAGGAAGCAAATTGAATACCTTCAACTTCTATAAAAAAGATGGCAGACTTCTCATTCTTCCTATCAGATTTTTTGATGTCCTGTGCCTACTCAAATGACGGAGGGAAAGATGGCGATTTTGGTGTGCTTGAAGCGTGGACACCGGCGAGGGCAGCTGCATACGATTTTTCTGAAGTCATCCTCAAAGATAGGTGCGACGTTCAGAGTTCAGAGACGAAAGCAAACGAGGGAAAAACTGGCATCGAAATAGACGCTGTGAGACGAGACGAGCGCAGAGAACGCAGAACACGCAATCGGTACCCGCGAGACGGGCCGCAGAGGAGCCGCAGAGCCTGAAAATTTTGAGCCAGGAAAGCTCGCGAGAACGGAAGACGTGAGACAAGCCTCATCTCAGAGCGAGGAAGCAGCGGGAGAGACGAACGGAATCGAGCGCGAAGAAGCGAGAGGAAACAGCGACCATAACTGTTGCTAGGGTTCGCCATCGGGCGAAACCCTAGCAGAGCCGAGCGAGGAAGGTGACGCCATGATATGTGTGTGTGTGTTTGTGTGTGTGTGTGTGTGTGTGTGTGTGTGTGTGTATATATATATATATATTATAGAAAGAGCAACTCGTAGCTCCTTACGTGTTAATTTCAAAATATGCGATTACAAAGATTTTTGAGAAAACCAGGATCCCCTCNTGACGTTCAGAGCTCAGAGAAGAAAGCAAACGAGGGAAAAACTGGCATCGAAATAGACGTTGTGAGACGAGACGAGGGGAGAGAACGCAGAACACGCAATCGGTACCCGCGAGACGAGCCGCAGAGGAGCCGCAGAGCCTGAAAATCTTGAGCCAGGAAAGCTCGCGAGAACGGAAGCCGTGAGACAAGCCTCATCTCAGAGCGAGGAAGCAGCGGGAGAGACGAACGGAATCGAGCGCGAAGAAGCGAGAGGAAACAGCGACCATAACTGTTGCTAGGGTTCGCCATCGGGCGAAACCCTAGCAGAGCTGAGCGAGGACGGTGACGCCATGATATGTGTGTGTGTGTTTGTGTGTGTGTGTGTGTGTGTGTGTGTGTATATATATATATATTATAGAAAGAGCAACTCGTGGCTCATTACGTGTTAATTTCAAAATATGCGATTAGAAAGATTTTTGAGAAAGCCAGGATCCCCTCTATAAAATAAAAATAAAGCATCCTAGGTGTTCTGTATGCTGAATTCTTTCCCATGATTCCTAAAGGGTCAGTTGTCACCTTTCTCAAATCAAATTTGGTGAGCCATTAATTTATTTATTCACCTCATTAGAAATTTGTGCTATCTACTATCATATTTTGGTGCTTGATCTATCAATATGTTCTTTATTTTTTTTATGGTAATCTGAATTTTCAATTGTTTTGGATTGCTTCATCCACCTACAAAAGGGTTAATTTATCAAACTCATATGTATCATTTTTTTCTTGAAATATTAATATAGTTTCAGTTTTAAATATAGNTCGAACAATAGGATGGAAAATGTTCAATCTCTATCTTCTGCCAATATTCATGTTGTTGTGTGCCCAATCTGATTTCCTTAGAAGCGGGTGAAGTGATGTCTCTTTCATTAAGTACTCTGGCTTCAGAAGGACGGGATAGATTAAAAGTAGGAATGTCCGTCTTGAGTGGCTTTTCATAAGCTGGGGCAATAGAGTATAATACTTTTTGAGAAAATAATGAAATTTCAGACCAGGGAGACGAATCCAAACCGGAATGATTGATGGTTCCGTCTGTGGGTTAAAATCCACAGATCATTTCAGAATCTTCATTGCTCTGTTATCAATTCATGTTATCCTTCTAGCAAATAAGTACATGTAATTGTCTTCATTACTAATTTGAATAAGAATGTGTCTCACATCTAATAGTNTCGCCGCCTCATCATAAGCCCTCGCGGCCGCTTCGGCCGTCTCGAATGTGCCAAGCCAGACACGAGCCGCCTTGTGTGGGTCCCGAATCTCTGCCGCCCATTTACCCCATGGCCGTTGCCGGACACCTCTATATCTCCGGCGAACTTCACCTGCAGTCAGTGCTGTCGTGGTAGCCGGAGCAGGGGATTGGGCCTCCTTAGACAAGCTCTGCGCTCTTACTGTGTCATTATAGGAATGCAATGGTTAGATAGACAATGGGTGAGATTGAATTCTAAGGGACGGATAGAGGTTTTCTAACATAAAATCGCAGGCTTTTTCAAACTGATCGATTAAAGTAAAAAAAAAGCAGGCATTTTTATCAGAAAAGATTAAATGTTTGGACGCATTTTAAAATATAATGGAATGGAGTTATGTGGAGAGTTCTTGAGGATGCTTGTGGTGAAGAAAAGAACACGTGTAGATGCAACTTAGAGCTAAATAAAGCAAAAGATAAGGATAGAAAGCAAGCGAAGTATGTTAACTGAGTAAAAGACAAACTTTTGGGTTTATCTTCCCACTTCAGAAAATAAATACGCTTGGCATAAACCTCAAATGTCTTTCCTTGTTTTTTTTTTCCCTGAATATCCTAAAAAATTTTGTGTTTCACAGATTAATTAGAAAAGCAAAAACTTTTTTGTATAGAAATCAAGAATGAGTTATGAATAGTAGAAAAAGAGCAATTAAAAGAAAAAAAAATCGTCATTTTAAACATTACCACCTGCGGCAGGGGACGAAGCAGCACCAGACGAACTCCCGAAGTCGAGGAAACCTCTGCAATATCTTGTCAAATCTGAACTCACCTCCTCTCTCTCTCTCTTAATCCCGCGGCCGCCAAATGAGATAATAGATGACGACGGCGTGGCAGACACCGCTTTTGCCGGCGAGTAAAGACTGGAAGGAAGCGACCGAGCGGTTACCAGCCGGCCAACGGTCCCAGCCAGCTCGCCGGCGTCCGTACGGTGACCGCTAGAAACCACATGGGATAGAGCAGAGACCATGGCCGACATCTCCCTCTCCCGATCAAAAATGGAAAGCATCTTTGTGGAAGACGACGGCGTCGTATCCTCCGGTGTCCCGGCTGAGGGTCCCACCACTTCCTCCTCTACTTCTGAGAAGAACCTCTCGATGTCTTCGGACTCGCTTGGGTGCGCCACCTTGATGCACACGGAAAAAAAAACTTCACAGATTGTCTTCTGAAAGTTTGAGCTCGGTCCCTTGAATACTCGGGAGAATAAAATTATAAATAGAAAAAATAAAAATAAATAAAGGGCTGTTTAGGTTCAATTTTTTTATAACTTTTTATTTATGGAAAAGAAAAATAAAAAACAAATTAAAAAATATTTACTTTTCTGTTTTTTTATATTATTTCTCTATTTTATTTTTTTTAGAGTAATACTTATATTTTAAGATATTAAAAATAGAAAAAATATGTTTTTGTCTGATTTCAAAACACCCAAAATAGTGCGTCCTGCCGTCAACAGCCTCCCGCCACTGACACTGCCATCTGATGACACTGACGGCCGACGGCCGACGGCCAACGACCGCTCGTCGCCAATGCGTCCCCTACCACCGGCCCATCGTCGTTGTCGGCCCACAGCCACCGCCGGCCGCTATCACAACCGACCAATGTCATCGTCCTCACCACCACTGTTGCCACTTTCGACCACCAATAACAACCTCTGCAACAGCCATCGATTACCACCGCCAAGCACCACAACAGCCACCACCGACAACTGCAACCACAACCACCGACCACCGCCACTGAAGACTACCACTGGCTACGAAAGCCTCCGCTCGCTACCGTCCGCCATTGTTCCTGTCATCGTCGTCACCGCCGCCGATTGATGGTTGTCGGCCACCTCACCGCTGCTAACTACCCACCGCAGATTATGTGCCGCCTGACCACCCAGAGGTAATGCTTGTCTTGGGTGGAGCAATGAATACATTTTATACGCCATGGGCGGCTAGTTTAATATCAGAGCGCACTTGGACAAAATTGTTTTATTAAAAGTATAGTTTTTTTCTTTAAAAAATAAATATACTCAATCAAATATGTTTTATATTTTTATTTTTAACAACATATAAATCTATTTCTAAAAATAGAAAATAAAAAATAAAATTAAATTAAAACAGTCTAAGAACAAAAACAAAATAAAAAATAAAAAATAACCACAAACAAACTATAAGTAAAACAATCGTTTTGCCGAAGACGGATTTTTTACATTTTTTTAAATATTTATAAATTTTTGCAACCTCCCTAGAAACTTATTTGAACTATCATTTGAAGATAAGTTCTAATCATTTTGAGATATATTTAGATAGAGTTTCAATTAAATTTGAACATTATTCAAAAAAGCTCTTGTGGGATTCAAAGAAGGCTCTATTAAGCTATCAAACCAATTACAATGGGGCAAAGCAAAAAAAAAATAATAATTGACCTATCAATAAAGAGCATGAAGATGATCTTTCTATAGATATTATTTTTTCTTTCATTTTAAATTTGTTTGATTTTTCTAATGTATGAGTTTATGCATGCTTTATTTTTCAAGAGATTATATGGAAGAAATAATTCAAAATTTAAATTCCATGGTGCTAAACTTTCAAATTATGAGAGAAAAATTTAGCTTAATAAAAGAATAATTAATTAAACATAAAAATATAATTATTTTATAATTTCTACATGCTACTCCCAGCTAAATAGAGGTAAATCTTCCTCAATTTAAAAAAAGGGAGCTGGCCCCCTCTCACTTCCCCTACATTTTTTTTTAAAATTTTATTATCGTATAACCCTTTTGCATTAGTTACTAAGAAGAGTGCATATTTTGAAATCATTTTAAGACTAAACTTAAATGGAATTTAGTTAAAGTTGATGTCAATTTAATTTTGAAGTGTAGGCCTGATGTTGGTTAAACCTAAAGAGATTTGATTAAGTCCAATATAAGTTAGACTTAAAGTTTAGGTTCAATGTGAATAGAACTTAAAGGAGAATTGGTTGAGTATAACATGAGTTATACTTATGTTTTTGTTCAACGTAAGTAGATCCTAAAGTATACAATCACTTAGGTTCAATATAGGTAAAACCTAAAGTATAAGGTCATTTAGGTTCAATTTAGGTAGAAACTAAAGTTCAATATTACTTAGGTTCCATTTAGGTAGAACATAAGATATGGATTTGTTTAGTTTCAATTTAGGTAAAACCTGAGACAAAAGATGGTTTAGGTTTAAGTTGGGTAGAACCTAAGGTTTGGAATGGTTTAGGTCCAATTTAGATAGAAGCTAAAGCATGTGATGGTTCAAGTTCGATTTAAATAGAACCTAAGGTTTGATGTTACTTAGGTTCAATTTAGGTAGAACCTAAGATATAAGGTCACTTAAGTTCAATTTGTGTTGAATCTAAGGTTTAGTTTGACTTAGGTTCAATTTGAGTTGAACTTAAGGTTTAGGTTGACTTAGGTTCAATTTGTGTTGAACCTAAGGTTTAGATTGACTTAGGTTCAATTTGGATTGAACCTAAGGTTTAGGTTGACTTAGGTTCAATTTGGGTTGAACATAAAGTTTAGGTTGACTTAGGTTCACTTTGGGTTGAAACTGGATTAAGCCTAATTTTGGTTAGACTTATTTAAATTTGATGTTGGATTAAGCCTAAATTAGGTAAGACTTAATGCATAATTAAATTTAATTTAGGTTAGACTTAATTAAAGTTTAAGGTTTATTAAGCCTAACGTAAGTAAGGCTTAATGAGATTAATTAGGTATAATTAGGGTTAGATCAAATTAAGTTTTAAAGGTCATTTAAGCTTGATGCAATTAATGCGTAAGGGTTAAGTAAGTCTAATTAGGATTTGACTAAAAGAATATTTAAGGGTCACTTAAGCCTAATGTAATTAGGGATTAAGGATTAATTAGGTCTAATTAGGGTTAGACCTAATTGAGGTTTAAGGTTGATTACATTAATTAAGTTTAATTAGGGTTAGACCACCTAATTATGGTTAAAGGTTTATTAAGCCTAATGTAAGTAAGGCTTAAGTAGATTAATTATATCTAATTAGGGTTAGACCTAATTAGGGTTTAAGGTTAATTAAGTCTAATATAAGAAATAATTAATTAGATTAATTAGTTCTAATTAGGGTTTGACCTAATTATGGTTTAAAGGTTACTTAAGCCTATTGTAAGTAAGCCTTAAGGGTTAATTAAGACTAATTATAGTTAGACTTAGATAGGATTTAAAGGTTACTTAAGCCTAATGTAAATAACGCTTAAGGGTTAATTAAGATTGATTAAGCCTAATGTAAGTAAAGCTTTAAGATTAATTATGTCTAAATAGGATTAGACTTAATTAAGATTTATAGGTGAATTAAAATTAATTAAGCCAAATGTAAGTAAAGCTTAATTATTAATTAAGCTTATTTAGGGTTAAACTTAATTAAAGTTTTGGTTCATTTAAGCCTAATGTCAGTAAAGCTTAAGGTTTAATTAAGTCTAATTAGGGTTAGACTTAATTAAGGTTGTTGGTATCAGTTTTTGATATCATGTGAGTCCGGAATGTCGCTTCCACTTAGGGAGGGCGTACATTTCGCCACAACTCTGTGGGGGGGACTAAAAAATGTGCAAATTATCAATTTGGGCTCGATAGTTTAAAAAGCAATCTGAACGACCCTGAATGATGAAACAAACCACACAAGTGCGTCCGAAACGTCAATTTTACCTAAGGAAGACATTCATTTTATCGCGATGAAGTGTTCGGTGAAAATGCATGGGGAGAGGTTAATTGAATAATAATAATTATTATATATATATATATGTACACATATTTAAATCCCTCTGTCCTGATCAGCTCACACACCCTCTCTCCTCTATTCTCCCGGATTGCATGTGACACCCCCTTGGACTCCCGATCGCAAACCCTCACGATCTCTCCGATTTCACAAAAAACTCACGTTCCTCTCCCTCTTGTTTTGCGCGAAAAGGCAACTCCCCATTGACACCTCCATTCGCGACAGAGGAAAGAACTCCCGCTCGGTCCATTCTCACCTCCATTCGCGCGACAGAGAAGGCTCGGCTCCTCCTCTCGTTTTTGCAAAAATCCTCCCCGATTCTTCTTCTTCTTCTTCTTCTTCTTCTTCTTCTTCTGACTCTTCTTCTTCTTCCTGGAACCGCTGATCACTACCGCCGTCCACTTTCTTTTTTATTTAGCCGATCAACCTCGCTGGATTTTCTTCATTCTATCGGATTTTGCCTCGCCGAAGTTAAACGGTGAAGATAAATCTTCAATCTTTTTAGGCTTTCCCTCCACATTTTCTTATTTTTTCGGCACTCACCAACGATAATTTAACATCAGCCACCTCGCCGCCTTGCTTTTCCGGTGATCATACAGCTCGCGAAACCACCACGACGTTGTTGGACAACAAGCATTGACGTCATTCGAAAGGATATGAGGGACTTCTACTTCGCATGCAAGCTCCCGCTATACTTCTCTAGGCTTGGTGCAAACCACGCGACGTATAACCACTCTTCTTCATTGCATTTTACATCATAATCGACCTTAGGTTGTAGGAGTGATAGGCGTGTGGGTTCGATCGCCCACATGGGGTGTGTGCACAGATGTAAGTCGGTACGGTGGCGCACCTATGTGATAAATCAATTGTTTTCCTAGAGGTGACTTATAGGATAGGACCCCTTGCACAACTAATTTTCCAATGATAGCCGAGTGAATCTTATTTGACTGTTAGCCCTAACACAAAAATCCTAGAGGTTGGAGCTCCATTAGCTCCCCTTTGCTTTGGTTGTCCCGATCTTTTAGAAAGATCGAAAAGTAGATCTTTGTAAAATGAGAAAATGCAAGTCATTAACTCATTTTGTAAAGCTCAGAGACATCATGAAATCTAGAAGATCATTGCCACTAGCTCGTTTCATGATGAGATGGAGAACTTTGCCCTTTAGAGATCTAGGGAGAAGTTCCCAACTTGCCTCGCCAAAGCAACGACGACAATAACCATCTTTTTATATATCGATCCTAGGTTTCCCGATGAGGTTGTTAGCACGGGAATGGCTCCCTATTATAGGTATATGTTTGCAAGTTGTGTTTTGCATGTCACATCGCATGTCACTTCACCTCGTCCGGCCGTCCCGACCCGACAAGCATTTTACTTCGCTCCGATCGGCCGCCCAGACCCGGTGAGCATTTTACTTCGCTCCATATAGCCACCTTGACCTGGCAAGCACTTCACTTCACTTTGTTCGGCCGCACTGGCCCGAAGAGCACTTCACTTCATTTCAATCTGCTTCCTTAAACTAGTTGATACGACACTTTGGTTCGAAAGGATTCCTCGACCTAGTCGACCAACTACCTGCACCACCATATTGTCTTGCATGTGTGTTTGCATTTTTGCATATTGTAGTGCATATGCAAGAATACATTATTGCATCCCATCTTGCACCTGTATGTCTATGATTATGATCATATGCCTGAGTTGCACATTTCCTGGGGCCACTGTCACTTTAGCATGCCCATCTTTCTGGGCCCTTGCTGTCACAACATGCCTACCCTTTACAAGTCACTGCCCTACTGACATACCTCTTGGGGCCGCTGCCACTGGCCCCTGTCGCCATGGCATGCCCATTCTGTGAGGTTATTGCTTTATCAGCATACCTGTTGGGGCCACTGCCATCACGGCATCCCCATCTATCTGCGACCCATGCCGTCACGACATGCCTACTCTTTAAATGTCACTACCTTAACAACATACCTCCTGATGTCGCTGCCACCACTGTATCACAATCTTCTTAGGGCCACTGCCACTACGGTATGCCCACTTTTGTTTGAATCCCTGCTCAATTGTATAATCATCACTTATGTTTTGATTAATCATCTGTATTTGCATATTTACATGGATAGCAAGGCAGACCCGTTAGGAGAGTGACTTCCGTGCTGGTTGCGATGACTTAACGAGCATTGCTTGCCAAGTTAATCGCGATGAGCAATGCGAGTTAAGTCATCGGGACTGACACGAGTATGATTGTGCTAAAAATCCATTGGATCTAACTAGTGTCATCCCTTTTCGTGGCACTCTTTAGATTCTTTGGATCATTAGAATAGGGCCAGTAAAGCGACCCCGTTAAAGTCATACCATACCCAGACTTACCCCATGACCAAAGGAAAATATGTTGAGATTCTCATACCTATTTTACACAATTTTTTTATTATATTTCACTTTAATGAAAGGTATTTTTGATGTTTTTTTTGCAGAAATGATGAATTAGGGTCATTGGAGCAAAAAGATGCAAAAAGGAGCGAATTTGGAGCGAAAAGAACCAAAATGTGGAAATTTGAACTAGGGCGACCACGGCGAGCCCAACGACAATGACGACGGACTTTTCCCGAGACTCCATATTTAATTCTCTTAGAAGGCAAGCCGACGGTGCCCTCGAGGCCGCCAACGGCGAGATCAGTGGTTATGTCCAACAATGCATTGGGTGAGGAAAAATTTTGGAGGGATGCTTAGACAACTCTTGGAAAAACTCATCCACAACTTTAAAAGAAGCTTTTGACCAAAATTAGAGAGGTCCTGGAAGTTAGAGATGTTCCATTAGTGTGTAGAGAGTTTACTAGAGTGTCCAATTGCGAGGAATTCTTCGAGAGATTGTAAGAGTGGAGGGAAAGTGAGAGATTTCTTCCTCCTACCGCTTCGAAGATGAATTCATTGTGCTGTAAAGAAAGGAAGAGATTCAGAGGAACATTGAGGAGTTTGCTTGCGAAGAAATTAGAGATAAGTGTTATTTACTTTTTTTAGTTTGTATGACTTTAATTTTATATATGAATTTCGAGTTTTGTTGTGACTTCCTCATGAGTCATGAGTAGTTTTCTCTATCTTTCTCCTTGTCTTGAGATTTGTGAAATCGTGATTTGAGTTGGTTGAGCCATGAAAATGTTAATGAAATTGTGATGATCTTTGTACTTTGATCTTAATTTACTTTCAATCTAGCCAATTGATTTGTTAAAATATGTTGAGTTTTACAACTAAAGTGAAGATTACATCCAAGATTTATGGGAGTCAAAGCCCTTGGAACTTGGGTACAAATAAGTAGAGAAATAAAATTATCGGGTGTAGAATTGGAGATTTTATAGTGACAGACTAAAATCCCCAATTCGGTCATATCATTTGGGTGCTGAAGTGTAGATGTTAACCCTCAGGCGAGGGGACTGTGGGAGCTCCAAAGTGAGAGCCAGTATCCTCCCAGCCTAGCCGCAGATTCAGTAAACAAGCGTAGGATTAGTCAATGTTTTTTATAACTGGACCAAAGAGTGAAGAATATGATTGCTCCTATTTGGCACATACAATATTTAATGCATCTCATTCCTTTACACCTGGACCAAAGGGTAAAAAATATGTATGCTCCTATTTGACACAATACAATTTGAACTGATTCACTTTATCCATTCACTATAATTTAAGAGCACAATATAATTTGAACTAATTCATTTTATCCATTCACTATAATTTGGTAAAGAATAGGTATGCTCCTATTTGACACAATCTAAATTGAACTAATTCACTTTATCCATGCAATATAATTTGAACTAATTCACTTTATCCATTCACTATAATTTCTTGACAAGGAGAAGGATTCTTTCTTATATATTGAATATCACAAATTAAACCCTACTTTCTATCTTTAGTTTTTTATTAGTTCTTTCTTATATATTGAATATCACGTCGAACCTTCATTAGTATAATTAATTATTTAATAATTATTAAAATTACATATTTATTTCAATTAAACCCTCATTAGCATAATTAGTTATTTATGAGTTATTAAGAAAATTACATATTTATTTCAATTGTCTATTATTAACCCTAACTTTCTATCATTAGTTATTTATTAGTTATTCAAATTATTTACTTATTTCAATTGCCTATAAAAAACTTTATTAGTATAATTATTAATTTAAGAGTTATTAAAATTACATATTTATTTCAATTTCCTATTAGTGACAAATAAGCAATTTGAATTCCATTGTTGCGATTGAGTATTGCTTTTCTAAAATCTTAGTTCGTAGTTCTAATATTACCTCCGTGTCGGATCGATATTTAAGACTCCATTAGAGCCCTATATTACTTGAACGATACATATACTTGCGTTGATAAGTCTGACTTTACCATTATTGAATATTTTATAGATACATCTTTATCGAATTTATAACTATTATTAAGTTTTTGGTGTCGTTGCTGAGGAACTAAATCTTTTAGAAGCAGTATTAAATACTTATATTTTTAAGCATATATAAAGTCACTATCAAGTTTTTGGCGCCGTTGTTGGGGAGTAAACAAGAATCATAATTAGAGTAATAGACAAATTAGGATTATTAGAAAATTTTTACTTGAATTGCAACTTATTTTAATATTTAGTTAACTATTTTACTGTGAACTAATTTCAAATTGTATGCGTAAATTTGGACCTAAAAATCTTAAACCCTACGATTCAGAATTAGAATGCACTGTTAGAAAAATTAGAAGGCTGAGAAGAGAACCTAGAAATTTTGATACAATGGAAAGCAACATGAACAATCAAGGAATAGAAAATGAACACCAACCTAGACCCCTACGAGATTATGCAAATCTTACAGCAGATGAAATTCACTTATCTATCCAAAATCCTGATGTAGCTGCTAATTCATTTGAGTTTAAACCTTTTATTATCCAAATGGTACAAAATAATCAATTCAGAGGTACACCAAATGAAGATCCTAATTTACACCTCACTAGTATTTTAGAACTGTGTGCTACCTTTAAATATGACAGAGTTTCAAACGATGCTATTAGACTTAGACTTTTTCCTTTTTCACTTAGAAATAAGGCTAAGATGTGGTTAAATTCGTTAGCACTAGGATCTATTAGAACTTGAGGAGAACTTTCACAAAAATTTCTATCCAAATATTTCCCTCCATAAAAAACTGCTAAACTTAGAAATGACATAACATCGTTCTGTTAGATTGATGGAGAGTCAATATATGAAGCTTGGGAGAGTAAATGACATAACATCATTTTGTCAGATTGATGGAGAGTCGATATATGAAGCTTGGGAGAGATTAAAATATCTTCTTAGGAAATGCCCAATTGATGGAGAGTCAATATACGAAGCTTGGGAGAGATTTAAAGATCTTCTTAGAAATTGCCCTCATCATTCATTACCAGACTGGTGCTGCTAAACTAAGAAATGACATAACATCGTTCTGTCAGATTGATGGAGAGTCAATATATGAACTGCTAAACTTAGAAATGACATAACATCATTCTGTCAAATTGATGGAGAGTCAATATATGAAGCTGATTTAAAGATCTTCTTAGGAAATGCCCTCATCATTCGTTACCAGATTGGATGATAATCTTCCATCCAAAACTGCTAAACTTAGAAATGACATAACATAGTTCTGTCAGATTGATGGAGAGTCAATATATGAAGCTTGGGAGAGATTTAAAGATATAACATCTTTCTGTCAGATTGATGGAGAGTATCCAAAACTGCTAAACTTAGAAATGACATAACATCATTTTGTCAGATTGATGGAGAGTCGAAAAACTGCTAAACTTAGAAATGACATAACATTGTTCTGTCAGATTGATGGAGAGTCAATATACGAAGCTTGGGAGAGATTTAAAGATCTTCTTAGCATAACATCATTTTGTCAAATTGATGGAGAGTCAATATACGAAGGTTAGGAGATAAATGACATAACATCATTTTGTCAGATTGATGGAGAGTCGATATATGAAGCTTGGGAGAGATTAAAAGACTATTAAGAAATGCCCTCATCATTCGTTACCAGATTGGTTGATAATTCAAACTTTTTATAATGGACATAACATCATTCTGTCAGATTGATGGAGAGTCAATATACGAAGCTTGGGAGAGATTTAAAGATCTTCTTAGAAATTGCCCTCATCATTCATTACCAGACTGGTGCTGCTAAACTAAGAAATGACATAACATCGTTCTGTCAGATTGATGGAGAGTCAATATATGAACTGCTAAACTTAGAAATGACATAACATCATTCTGTCAAATTGATGGAGAGTCAATATATGAAGCTGATTTAAAGATCTTCTTAGGAAGGCCTCATTATTCGTTACCAGATTGATTGATAAATCAAATTTTTTATAATTGATTAGTGGGATCACTTAGATCGATTATAGATGCTGCGGCTGGTGATTCTTTAATGTCAAAATTTTTTAATGAGGCTTATTCATTAATTGAAGAGATGACTACCAACAATTTTTAATGGCCCTCTGAAAGGGTAAAACCTAAAAGAGTAGCTAGTATCCATGATTCTGATGCAATATCTATGTTAGCTTCGCAGATTGTTGCAATATCAAAGATTAAAAGAGTAGCTAGTATCCATGATTCTAATGCAATATCTATGTTAGCTTCACAGATTGCTGCAATATCAAAGAAATTAGATGTGGGATGAATTATTCTCCAACACCTCTTGTGATGGAAGAGAATTCATCTGGGCAATTTGTGGATAATGCCATCTACTATTATGGAAGAGAATTCATCCGAGCAATTTGTGGGTGTTCAACCTTCATATGAGACTTTAAATGCTATTAATAGACCCAACAACCCCATAATCGAACTATTATAACCCAGGTTGGAAGAATCATCCAAATTTCAATTGGAATAACCATTCTGCTACAAACCAACAATGGGAAAACAACCCAGTGAACCCATTAGGAAATTCATCCAACCAAAAAATGTTAATTATAGACCATCTTATCCTTCGGGATTTAACAGTAACACTCAAATTAAGGAAAATAAGTTGTCTATTGAAGAGCTAATATTAAACATAGGTCAACAATTGCAGAATCAAGGAAATCAATTACAAATTCAAGAAAATCAATTACAAAATCATGTGTCAACAATTGCAGAATCAAGGAAATCAATTATAAATTCAAGGAAATCAATTACAAAATCAACATTGAAAACCAATTGGGACATATCGCTACTGCGCTTAGTAACCGAACATTAGGAACTTTTTCTTAGAATCAAGGAAATCAATTACAAATTCAAGGAAATCAATTACAAAATCAAGGAGCTGCTATTAAGAATATTACAATTAGGGCATATCACTACTGTGCTTAGTAACCGAACATTAGGAACTTTTCCTAGTACTGTGTAATTAGGGCATATCGCTACTGCACTTAATAACTGAACATTAGGAAATTTTCCTAGTACCGTGGAACAAAATTCTAAAGATCAAGGAAAAGAACAAATCAAAGCAATAAAATTACGAAGTGAAAAAGAATTGGAAACAAGGGTACAAAAAGAAACGGAAACTGAAAAAGAGAAAGTGGATACCGAAAAAGAAAAGGATCATGAGTACCCAGAATTAGAATATCCACTTACACCAATGAAAATTACGGGGAAACCTCCAGCACCGTTACCTTAAAGATTGTAGCAACACAAACAGAATAAATAATTTTCCAAGTTTTTAAAATTCTAAAAAAATTAACAGTAGATATTCCCTTCGTAGAAGCTTTAGAGCAAATGCCCAATTATGTGAAATTTATGAAAGATATTTTGAACAAGAAAAGGAAGTTCATTGATAATGAGGCTGTTGCACTTAGCGAAGAGTGTAGTGCAATTAATCTTCGTAGAAGCTTTAGAGCAAATGCCCAATTATGTGAAATTTATGAAAGATATTCTGAACCTTAGAGCAAATGCCCAATTATGTGAAATTTATGAAAGATATTCTGAACAAGAAAAGGAAGTTTGATAATGAAACTGCTGCACTTAGCGAAGAGTGTAGTGGAATTATTCAGCTCCAGAAAAATTAAAAGATCCAGGCAGTTTCACTATACCGTGTGTTATCGATGAAAAATTTTATGGAAGAACTTTATGTGATTTAGGAGCCAGCATTAATCTTATGCCTATATCAATTTTCAAAAGATTAGGATTAAGAGAAGTCTCACCTACTTCTGTAACTCTTCAGTTAGTGAATCGTTCAGTTACATATCCTAAGGGAGTTATAGAAGATGTGTTAGTAAAAGTTGATAAGTTTATCTTTCCTGTGGATTTCATTGTTTTAGATATGGAGGAAGATAAGGAAATACCAATCATTTTAGGGAGACCATTTTTAGCTACTAGAAAAGCAATGATAAATGTTCAAAAAAGAGAATTAACTATAAGAGTTAACGATCAAGAAGTGACTTTTAACATTGCGAAATCTATGAAATACCCTGCTGTTGAAGATAAGGAGAATTAACTATGAAAGTTAACAATCAAGAAATGACTTTTAACATTGTGAAATCTATGAAATACCCTGCTGTTGAAAGAGATAATTGGTCAAGAAGTGACTTTTAACATTGCGAAATCTATGAAATACCCTGTTGTTGAAAGAGATAATGGTAAATTAGTGAACATCTATTGAATGAACATTTTAAAGAACATTTTGACGAGAAAGAACAATTTGAAGATAGTGATGAAGTTATTTTGGATGAAATAGAAAATGAAGAATTGGAAAGATTTGATAGAAAATGCTGATAAGAATCTAGTTTCGTCAATTATAAAACCACCTGAACTTGAGTTGAAAAGAAAGATTTGAGATGTTGGATATTACAAAAAATGCTGATAAGAATCTAGTTCCATCAATTATAAAACCACCTGAACTTGAGTTGAAAATACACCTAGCCACTTGAAGTATGTATTTTTGGGAGACTCATCTACATTACCTGTTATTATGTCTTCAGAATTAAATGATTTGCAAGATCAAGCCATTTGAAGTATGTGTTTTTGGGAGACTCATCTACATTACATGTTATTATATCTTCAGAATTAAATGATTTGCAAGAGAAAAGACTGTTAGATACATTAAAAAAATATAAGAAAGCTATTGGTTGGACCTTAGCTGATATTAAGGGAATCAGTCCTTCGATCTGTATGCACAGAATTATACTAGATGAATAATATAAACCAAGAGTTGATTCATAAAGTAGATTAAATCCAATGATGAAAGAAGTAGTTAAGAAGGAAATTTTGAAATGGTTAGACACTGAAACTATATATCCTATTTCAGATAGTGTGTGGGTAAGTCCAATTCATTGTGTTCCTAAGAAAGGAGGAGTGACTGTTGAAATAAAAGAAGATAATAAATTAATACCTATCAGACAAGTTACTGGGTGGCGTATTTACATTGATTATAGAAAATTAAATACTGCCACCAGGAAAGATCACTTCCCTTTACTCTTTTTAGACGAAATAGTAGATAGACTTGCTGGGCATAAATATTTTTGTTTTTTAGATAGATATATCGGTTACCATCAAATTCCTATTGCTCTTGAGGATCAAGAAAATACAACATTTACTAGTCCTTTTGGAACTTTTGCTTTTCGAAGAATGCCTTTTGGATTATGTAATGCACCTGCAACATTCTAGAGATGTATGATGTCTATATTTAGTAAGTTAATTGATGATGGATTTGAAGTGTTTATGGATGATTTCTTTGCATTTGAAACATCATTTCACGCATGCTTAAATTATCTTGAAAAAGTTTTAAAATTATGCGAAAGAACTAATTTAGTTCTAAATTGGGAAAAATGTCAATTTATGGTTGAAGGAGGAATTGTGTTAGGGCATAAAATTTTGGAAGAAGGTATGGAAGCATACCCTGCAAAAATTCAAGTTATATCTAAACTAACACCTCCTACTAATGTAAGAGAGGATAGGAGTTTTCTTGGACATGTTGGATTTTACAGGCGTTTTATTAAAGATTTTTCAAAAAATACCAAACCTCTATGCCAACCTTTAGAAAAGGATAGGAAATTTGAATTTACTGAAAACTGTTTAAATGCCTTTGAGCTTTTAAAGAAAAAAATTAATCGCAACCCCTATTATAATTTCACCTAACTGGGAGAAACCATTTGAACTGATGTGTGATGCTAGTGATCTATGTTATTGGAGCTGTTCTTGGACAAAAGTATGAAAAGATTTTTAAAGTTATATAGTACGCTAGTAAAACTCGAGGCTGCCTTGGACAAAGGTATGAAAAGATTTTTAAAGTTATATACGACGCTAGTAAAACTCTTAATGATGCAAAGAAATCATTTGAACTGATGTGTGATGCTAGTGATTATGCTATTGGAGCTGTTCTTGGACAAAAAACCATTTGAATTGATGTGTGATGCTAGTGATTATGCTATTGGAGCTGTCCTTGGACAAAGGAAAAGATTATTAAAGTTATATACTACGCTAGTAAAACTCTTAATGATGCACAAATTAACTATACTCTTACTGAATTTTTTTTAAAGTTATATACTACGCTAGTAAAACTCTTAATGATGCACAAATTAACTATATTATTAATTTTTAAGGTTATATACTACGCTAATAAAACTCTTAATGATGCTCAAATTAATTATACTGTTACTAAAAAAGAGTTACTGGCTATTGTGTATGTTTTAGACAAATTTAGATCTTATTTAATTAGGACTAAATGTGTTGTGCACACTGATCACTTTGCTATTAAATATGTGATGCAAAAGAAGGATGTCAAACCAAGGTTAATTAGGTGGATACTTTTGATACAAGAATTTGATCTTATGGTGATTGATAGAAAGGAAACTGATAATCAAATTGTTGATCATTTGTCGAGATTAGAAAACCATGAATTATCTAACAACGATAATGAAATTACAGACAATTTCCCTGATGAACAACTTTATAATATTAATGAGTGGAAAATATCATGGTANGATGCCTCTGAATTTCATGTTAGAAGTTGAGATTTTTTATGTTTGAGGATTAGATTTCATGGGACCATTTATTCCTTCATTTGGGAACTTATATATATTAATTGCAGTAGACTACATTTCAAAGTGGATTGAAGCACAAGCTTTACCTCATTGTGACGCTAAAAGTATTTAAAAATTTTTAATGAAAAATATTTTCACTAGATACAGAATTCCTAGAATGATTATCACTGACGGAGGATCCTATTTTAAGAATAAATACATTCAGAGATTGGTAGAAAAGTTAAATATTATTCATAGAATCTCTACTACTTATCATCCTCAAACCAGTAGGTTAGCTGAAGTTTCTAATAGAGAGATTAAATAAATACTTGAAAAAACTGTAAACCCTAGTAGAGTAGATTGGTTTACTAGACTGGATACCGCATTATGGGCTTATAAGACTGCTTATGAAACTCCTATTAAAAGAACTCCTTACAGACTGATTTTTGGAAAGACTTGTCACTTACCAGTAGAATTAGAGTATAAAGCATACTGGGCGATTAAAGAATTCAATTATGATTTGAAAGATGATGGTAAGAAAAGATTGTTACAATTGAATGAATTGGAAGAATTAAGAAATGAATCTTATGATAACGACAAAATTTATAAGGAGAAACTAAATTTATGGCATGATCAGAGAATTAACCAGAAGAACTTTGAACCAGGATAAGAAGTTTTGCTTTACAATACTAGGCTGAAGTTATTTCCTGGGAAATTGAAGTCTCGTTGGTTAGGACCCTTTACTGTGACTCAAGTTTATACTTACGCAGCTGTTGAAATTGAAGATCAAAAGACTGGAAATAGATTTAAAGTGAATGGACATAGATTAAAACTGTATTTTTAGAGTAAAAGACCAAATTTTAAAGAGGTTTTAATGATCAGTCAACCTGAATAATACCTAAATAGGTGGGGCTGACGACGTTAAACCAAGCGCTTTATGGGAGGCAACCCATAATAATCTTTATTTATATTGCAATTATAGTAGTTTTTCTTTGAAATTATAGTTATTTTGTGGTATTATTGAACTCTACTACCCTTATTTACCCTTGAATCATCATAAAAATTGGATCCATAGAGAAAAATTGGAACGTATTCAGATCAGAGCGAAACTGTGCAATTTTTGCCTTGGGCGCCGATGACACCATCGACGCCACCGACGGTGGGTTTTTCCCGAGAGTCCAGGTAAATAAATACTAAAGGAACGCTGACAACGCCCTCGATGCCGCCGATGGCGAGACCGACGGGATGGCGGTTTCTGGAGTTTGAATGGCGGGTTTTGGCAATTTTTTGGTGGGAGTTACCCCTTTTAAACTCCCAAATTCAATTCCTAAGTTCATATTTCCCCCAAAAACAAAGTGAAACTCCACTAAATTCATTCATATGGCGTCCATATCCCCTGAAAATCCCAGAATACGAGTGTTTAACCGAAGAAAGTTCATTAGTGCGGAAGCGCAGCGAATCTTCAACAAGGTACTAGCGAAGAAAAGATTAATCAAGGAACAAGGATTTGTAAATCAAGGATTGAATAATCCCTCAATGAAAATTGAAGAAATGATCTTGCGGCAAAGATGGGAAGTGTTGTGCTACACTACCGCCGCCGTGGTTTTTCTTGTGCTAAAGGAATTTTGTGCTAATTTGCATGAAATCAACCAGGGAGTCGTCTATGTGCGAGGTAGATGGATAACTTTTACTCCTGCACAGATCAATGAATTATATATGATTGAGAACGTTCCTATCTTCCATTATTCCAAGTTCGTCCCGACAAGAAACCTGATGAATGAGATTTACCAATATTTAACGAATGAAACTTAAGACTAGGAAATAAGAGAAAATGAGTATGCTAGTTTTTTTGCGACACTCTTAAATCCCATTTCGAAACACTGGCACTTCTTCATTTCTACAAAATTGTTACCGACAATGAAGAACGGTAAAGTTTCTAAAGAAAGCGCTATTCTGAATTGCTGCATCCAAATGAGACTTCCAATTGATATTGGATCGATAATTGTGAAGTCTGTTTTGGGCCTGATCATTCATGGATCAACTTATGGGCTTGGTCACCCTTCCACAATTTTCTCACTTTGCAATCAGTTCCAAGTATCCTGTGAAAATTGGGAAAAGGTACTTCTACCTTGGAAGCCTTTGGACCCAACTGAGAGATTCCCAGCTTTTGAAGGAAAGAATGATGGCCATATTATAGTGGATGAATCATCTCAGAATTCACTACCGATTCAACCTTTAGTTTTGGACAAGACTCTGGTGATCCTGCGCAGAATCAAGAAATTGGAGAAAGAGGTACAAAATGTTATGAATGCAATTAAAATATCTCTGATTTCTTTTATCATCTAGACTGGAGGATGAAGGAACATTTCGAGCACTCTGAACATTTAGAAGATAGCTTGATACGACTGATGAGGAGGCTGAAATTGATAGAGAAAGGAGGATGAAAGAATATTTTGAGCACTCTGGACATTTAGAAGACAGTTTGATACGACTGATGAGGAGGATGAAATTGATAGAAGAGGATTCTACTAAAGAATTTTCATACGAACCCTTCTATAACCTCTTCGTTCATGTGCAAGCCATGGGTGATCTCCGAGGAGAATTTAGCACTGAATCTGATGAATAGTAGATTTATATGCTACGTGTCTATCTATGTGTGTAATTTGATTTAAATTTTACAATTGCTTTGCTTTAGAATTATGCTTTTAGATCTCTATATAGTTGAGACTAAGCATAAGATGTTTGTTTTCAGCGTTTTAAGTGGCTTGGATTTCGACGCTGAATTGATGTATTGAGGTTGAGAAAATACCAAACATAGGTGTGTTATGTAACGTATATTGTACCCCTTGGAATTTATANGGATGTTTTGTTTTCAGCTTTTTTAGTATTGTGGCTTGGATTGCGATGCTAAATTAATGTATTAAGGTTGAAAAAATACCAAACTTAGGCGTGTTATGTAACGTATATTGTAACTCTTGGAATTTATATATAATTGTGATTTTTTGTGTTGTGAAATTTTATTTGTGATAAGTACATCATTTAATCACTTAAAATTATGTCTATGATGATTGAACGAATGTCGTTGAGGCTTGAAATTGATTGAAATTGCAAAAATCCAGAAATTGAACCAAATCAATAGAGCCCGCCGACGGCGCCCTCGACGCCGTTGACGGCGGACTTTTCCCGAGACTTAGGATGTAATTTCAATAGAGGGCGACGACGGCGCCGAAGACCCCGCCGACGGCGAGATCCCAAAAAAACACCTTTAACCGCGATTTTGACTACTCAACTGCCACTATTCATCATCCCCTTCCTCTGGAAAACACAATTTTTGACCTAGGGCTTTAGAGATCTTGGATTGAGAGGCAATTTCAAAGCATTTAGACACCATATTTGATCATCTCTTGGTAAGAGCTTCACTCTAAACTAAAAATATTTGATTTTCACCAGGAATTTCTTCCACATTGAGGAGATCTGAAAAATTTGAGAATGTGAAGAAAATATTGGGAAGAAATTCATGGAACTTAGTTTTGAACTCTTAAAATCACTCTTGGAAGCCATTATTTACATATTTGAAGTATATTTTGGAATTTTTCTATAATTGTGATTAGATTGAAATGTCTCCACGACAAAAGAGTCGACTTGAGTTTAACGAGTCTCGCTTCGTCAATGCGAAGGCTTAATCAAGGTTTACTTCAGTGTTTGAAGGAAAAAAGTGTATACAAGATAGAGTTTTTAAGAGCCCGGGAGGAAAAATTAAATGAATTATTACTGAGCAAAGGTGGGAAAACTTCTGTTACACCACCAATAAGGCTGCTGCAAATATTGTGAAAGAATTTTATGCCAACGTGTTCTATTATGAAGACAGAATCGTTCAAGTGTGGGGATTTTCTATTGAATTTAATGTCGCCCGCATTAACACCTTTTACGAAGTCCCAAACTCTTATAGCTGTCATTATGAAACCTTCAGTGCAATGGAAGGCCCTCTGAATGATGAGTTCAACTTTCTCACTGATGGGAAAGGAACGTGGAAGATAAAGCAACGAGAACGGGTAAATTTTTCTGCTTTCATGCTGAATGCCACCTCTAAATTGTGGCACTATTTTATTCCTTCTACTCTGTTACTGACCTATCATCATAGTGAGGTAAAAAGAGATAAAACTATTCTCAATTTCTGTATTCAAAATAATAAAAATAAAAATGTGGGGAGAATCATTTTTAAGAATATATTGACTACGACAAGGAGTGAAACAAGTGGAGGTCTAGGACATCCTGGCCTTATTTATGCACTTTGCCAACTTTTTGGAGTGGAAGCTGGAGGAGATGAGGAATGGGTTTACCCTATGAAACCCATTAGAAAAGCTAATTTGAAAACATATGAATCCCATGAAAAATGGAGAACAAGAAGTAGACGTTAAGAACCTTCTACTAGTAGAGATGTCCCATCTACAAGTTATGACCTTCCTTCTTCTAGTTCCCCTACCCTAACTGACTTGATGAATAAGTTGACCTTACAGCAAAAAAGTATTGAATTAATAAATGAAAGGATTAGAGGTTTAGAATGTCGACATAATTATGATAGTGAGTACCTTCAGAGGCATTCAAATTTTGAGATAGCTTAGTACGAAGCTCAGGCCCAACACTATAGAGGTGAGCCTGATCCTACTTTTCCTGAGTGCCCCCGATATACTCAGTATCAGCCCAATCCACATGATGATCAAGGAGGCGAAGACATAGTTTGGGATTTTGATGTTTGAATGTAATTGATGTACTTGTACTTTTATCTTTGTAATCTTTTGTAATAGAAATGGATGTTTGTGTGCATTTGTACTTTTTATTTTTATTGTTGTAATTAGATAATTTTAATTATTATTATAATAGTTAGTGTGGTAGTTAAAATTTGCATGTGTAGGATAATAGATGTTGATTAGTACTTTGTAAATTGTAAAGTGATTTGATTTTCCTTTTGGCATTTTAATCGTAATTATCTTTTGTTTAGTATTGTAGAAGTGTTAGTGAATTATTTTGTTTGTTTAATATTTTAGTTTTATACTTATTTCAAAATGTCATTACCCAGCAATTTCTCTAATGATTTATATGTGTAGAAAGCTCCTAATATTATAGACTAGGTGAAGTAGAAATTGTGAGAAGGACTGCAAAAATTTCAGAATGATGAAAATGTCTAAAATACTGAGGTAGATTTATATTTAGAGTTTTTCTTTCCACCTATATCATTTCATATTGAAAAATTTAAGTTTGGGGAAGGGAAGAAAAATATTAACTATTAGATGTCCTCTATTTAATTATTTTCAAAAAGTATTTATAATGATTTTATGTAGTGAATTTAATTCAGGTAACTATATTTTTAAGTATTTAACTATTATTGTAGATTTAAAGGAATATTTTTGTAATGAAGATTAATTTTGTAGATTAAAGATATTTTAGTATAAGAGAATAAGATTATAGTTAACTATTTAAAGTAAAGGAAACTATATAAAGTATTAAGAATCTTGGAAATTCATTTGAGAAGAAAAGATTGGGGCTCAATGATGTAACAGTTATTATTAAGAATCTTGGAAATTCATTTGAGAAGAAAAGATTGGGGCTCAATGATGTAACAGTTATGTTAAGCATCTGGAAATTCATTTGGGAAGAAACGATTGGGACTCAATAATGTAAAAGCTATGAAATATTTATAAGGTAAAGGAATGCTTTGAGTTTCAAATTTGGGGAAATAAAGGTGATGTTCAAAATTATTAAAGGCTATCCAGATATAGTAATCCTCACTTGAAAAAGGAGGTGATGTTTAAAATCATTAAAGGCTATCCAGATATAGTAATCCTCACTTGAAAAAGGAAAAAGAAAGGCAATCCCTGAAAAGAAAAGAAAAATATATAGGATTGAAAGCAATCCAAATGAAAAAGAAAAAAATATTAATCCTTGAAAAGAAAAGAAAAATATATAGGATTGAAAGCAATCCAAATGAAAAAGAAAAAAAACCCTGAAAAGAAAAGAAAAATATATAGGATTGAAAGCAATCCAAATGAAAAATAGAAAAGAAAGAAAAGCTGAAAAGAAAAGAAAAATATATAGAATTGAAAGCAATTCAAATGAAAAAGAAAAAAAAAATCTAAAATGAAAAGAAAAATATATAGGATTGAAAGCAATCCAAATGAAAAAGAGAAAATAAAGAAAAGAATATGAAGGTGAGGAGAAGCCTGCGGATATGCTTAATCAAAAATTGGCTTAACTGGAGCTACCTCAAGGGAAAACCTAAATACATTCCTGAACTTATATTTATGAAATAGATCTTTTACTAGTAGTGTTCTCATGAANATTATATTCATTAAAGATATAAACATGTCGTTCCGCTCTGCTAGGGTTCCGCCCCATGGCGAACCCGAACCCTAGCGTCTCGTGTTGCTTTCGGCTTCGAGATTTACTCACGTTGACTGTTGCGGTCGTCTTCGTTGCCTGCGTCTCGTCTGTGACAGAGCCGCTTGACACCTGCATCCTGCTTCTGCCTGCGTCTCGCCTGCTACAGAGCCGCTCGACACCCGTCCTCTGCTCGGCTCTGCCTCTGACGTCTGCGACAAAGCCGCTCGACACCCCTATTTGTGCAACTTCATATTGTGCTGCAGATTGGCACTGGCTGCGGTAGTGGCCTCAGGGATTTCCTACGCCGCCGCCCTCGCTGGTGATAACCCCGTCAAACCCTTCTATGCTACAGTGGTTCACAAACGCAGCTCCCCTTTTCATCTCCCAGATAGTGTGGTATTCCCGCAAATTTATCATGATTTTGTTGCAGGAAATGGCGATTGCAATCTCATCAAAAAAGTAGAGAAAAAGGCGAGCGAACCAACAATTTTCTTCCCTGACGCTGAAATTTCAACTCGTGCAGTAAAATACAAATTTACACTAGTTGGAAAGTTCCAATTAGGTTGTCTTANTTAGAGAAAAAGGCGAGCGAACCAACAATTTTCTTCTCTTACGCTGAAATTTCAACTCGTGCAGTAAAATACAAATTTACACTAGTTGGAAAGTTCCAATTAGGTTGTCTTAAGATGGAGATCATCAGGAAGGTTTTTGAAAATTTCAAACTGGTTGAGGATTGGCAGGTGAGTCATTTCGACGGAAGGCATGTTATGATACGGTTGAGCACAGAAGATGATTACACGATGATTTTCTCAAAGAAATTTATCACAATTGAGGGCAAACATATGAAATTGCTCAAATTGACACCTAATTTTGATCTCAGTCAAGAGCCCCTANTGACGGAAGGCATGTTATGATACGGCTGAGCACAGAAGATGATTACACGATTTTCTCAAAGAAATTCATCACAATTGAGGGCAAACATATGAAATTGCTCAAATTGACACCTAATTTTGATCTCAGTCAAGAGCCCCTAATTGCACCTATCTGGTTCTCATTACCTGAACTCAAGCTTCATTTCTTTGACCTACGTAACTTATATGCAACTGGGACTATTCTTGGAAAACCTTTGCAGGTAGACTTACCTACAGTTCATTTCTCAAGGCCCTTCTATTGCAAGAATTTTGATTGAGCGAGATGTTATACTACCAAATATAGAAGAAGTTTGGCTTGGATCTGCTCACAATGGTTATTGACAAAAAATCATTATGGAACAAGAACCATACTACTGCAAGCACTGCAAGATGTTTGGACACCCGCAGGAGAAATNCAGATGTTATACTACCAAATATAGAAGAAGTTTGGTTTGGATCTGCTCACAATGGTTATTGATAAAAAATCATTATGGAACAAGAACCATACTACTGCAAGCACTGCAAGATGTTTGGACACCCGCAGGAGAAATATTTCAAATTGCGCCCACAGTTGAGAACCAATAGTCAAAAAGCAGGAACACACTATTAGTGCACCTCATGTGTCTAAACGTACTCCCAGCAAACTTGATGACAGCCAACCTAAGGAGGGAATCACCACAAGACAGCAATTGTTGTCTTCCCTTGGGATCCCTTCTCCTGACCATACTATAACGAATAATGTTTGAACTGAAAATCAGGATATTCCTGCAGCTCCTATTCAGGAAGCATCAAGTGCCAAGGTAACAATTCACACTTCACATACACTGGAACCTATCGCGGTGGCAACAATTGTCTTTCCTCATACTGCGGTTCTAACATCAAATCAGATCGAGGATCGCAGGAGTCATTCTTCAGATGAAAAATGACAGGTTACACTTTTTGGCGGAATAAGAAGGCTGGGGGCACACTCCAACAGGAAACTTAATGGATGATACTTTGGTGACTCCTGGTAATGGCACGACTCTTCAAAGTTTGTTATCTAGTTCCNGTGTCTTCCCCTGGGATCCCTTCTCCTGACCATACTACAATGAATAATGTTCGAACTGAAAATCAGGATAGTCCTGCAGCTCCTATTCAGGAAGCATCAAGTGCCAAGGTAACAATTCACACTTCACATACACTGGAACCTATCACGGTGGCAACAATTGTCTTTCCTCATACTGCGGTTCTAACATCAAATCAAATCGAGGATCGCATGAGCCATTCTTCAGATGAAGAATGACAGGTTTACACTTTTTGGCGGAATAAGAAGGCTGGGGGCACACTCCAACTTGGAAACTTAATGGATGATACTTTGGTGACTCCTGGTAATGGCACGACTCTTCAAAGTTTGTTATCTAGTTCCGCTCCTAAAATTAGAAGAAGAGACAAGACTAAACTGACTCGTCCCTAGCTGTTTGTTTCTGCATGTTTTAAATTTGTTTTACATTTTATTGAGTTTATTTGTATCTTTTTGTTGGGGTATTACTATACTTGTATCATATAGGCAGGGTGCCTCTTTTGGGCTCTTCTCACACAACTTTTATGTATTCTTTTCTATTTCAATAAAAACAGCCCTTGGGCTTTTCATAATATATATATATATATATATATATAATGAGTAATATTTCGAGCTAAAACGATCTGAACACGAACGAACAAATCTTTGTTTGTGTTTAGCTCGTTAACTTAGCGACCGCGCCGAACACGAGCTTCTTAACAAGCCGCGCATGAGCCGTTCGCGAACAACGAGCCGTTTTGACAGCCCTAGATACATCCTCTAGGAAGAAAAGGGGAACACCAACAGCTGTCTTGATAGAAAACTTAGCAAAAACTAATCATAGAATTGAAAACAATTAATATATATAATAGATAACTAGGAGGGAGAGGCACCTCCCCTTGGGCGGCAACCCTATCCCCAAAATAGGAGCCGTTACATCCTCTTGGCTGAACCTGTTGAAGTGGCCCAGCCAATTCAGCCCTCAGGATGTTGGCAAATGCCCCTTTTTCACATGGTAGCCGGCTGGGCCTTGCATTCCCTTGGCTGAACCAGTCCNCAACAACAACAACAACAACAACAAAGCCTTAATCCCACTACGTGGGGTCGGCCACATGAATCCTTTTTCTNGATGTTGGCAAATGCCCCTTTTTCACATGGTAGCCTGCTGGGCCTTGCATTCCCTTGGCTGAACCAGTCCAAGCGGCCCAGCTAATTCAACCCTCAGGGTGCCCCACATCAGTGTCGGTAAATGCCTCTTTTTTATTGAACTATGGAAGTATCCTGCTAACTGAATGCGCAGTGGTTGTCTAAAACCGTTTGTTCTGTAAAAAATTGATTCATCTGCTGCCATTTTAATTAAATGGCTACAAAGTATGAGGCCTGATATGCTTTTCTGATAATCCTGGGGTGTTTTGTAGGTGTAGAAACTCTTACCTTTTCAGTGAGATAACCCTACCTGCCAATTTGTTAAACTGGCATATTTAGCTTAAAATTGTTCTTCAGCACCTTTTTAAAACTACATTTTTAATACATTCTCAAAACAATTTTTAAATATTGCTCATTTTCTATGTTAAAAATAATAATAAACCTAGTTATGTTATTTCGCATGATTTTCATCATGCACGAAATCTTGCTTTTGGTTTGTTTTTTGCAATTTTCTCATTTTTCTTAATGCTATCTTAAACCTGCTGGTGCATAACTTCCTGATTACACCAAAAATCTCTTAAATACTCAAAACTCTCAAGAACACACTTGGTAAAGTAATATTGAAATGAAAATAATGTAAGTTGGGTTCCTATTTATACATGGAAGCATAATTATTTGCTGGCCCATCCTCGTAAAATACAAGCCATATACAGACAATTGTTCCTCTTTAAAAATGTATAATGGATTTTAACTCGTGATCATCCCAACCAAATCCACGTACTAAGGCACACAGGCAGACTTAATGCGATCAATAATGAACCTAAAATGCAAAGTCACATTCACGCTTCAAGGATGATGCATTCATATGAATTATTGCCTCAATGAATCCTCACAAACTTGAATGAAAATCTTTCTATATGTAACTGAAGTGACCCACTGGCATTTATCTCTGAGCTCTTAAACCTTTTCAAAAAGGTGTGCACGCATTCCAAATCACCAAAAATAATTTTTTTCACATGTGCTCCAACAAATATGTAAATCAGATAATGTTGTCCATACTAAAGGTAAAATGCATTCAAATTTCTCAGAGTCCAAACAGCATAAATATTTTGAAAGGTTTGGAACTAGTTTGAAAGTTCAAACTCGTCTATTTTAAACTTGCATTCAAACTATTAGTATATTTTGTGCATGTTCTGAAGTGCGTTGTCTTGACTACGTCCAATCCTCCAAATCATCAGTATTAGAGTTTATAAAACTTGTATTAAAGAATGATCTTGAAATTTAAACCCATTTCTTACAACCCACAAACCCTTAATATTAAAACCTCAAAATTGAATAACCAACCATAAAGTTTGCTAAAAATAGTCTTTTTTTTTACATATAATCTTTAATACCTTTATAAATAAATTTAATTTACAAAATGTAAAGTATCCATATGATGCTTATATGACATAACTACGAACTCTAATTTACAGACTTCCTTTACATATTTGGGCTACTATTAATGAGGCCTATAATGTGATGAATTTTCAAATGAATTCAAACCATATATACGAATCACCTCTACAACTAAGCAAGTAGAATCAATAAAAGGCTAACAAATGAAATGAAATTATTTAAACATCCCGATGATGATTTTGTTGCCATTAAATTTCAATTGTAGGGTGTCTTTATCATTAAAATGCCCTCAAACCCCAATGTAGATTTGTTTGGGTTCAAATTAATAAAAAAAATGCAAATTAATCTTGAGAGACTTATAAAATCAAATACTTGAGAGAAATGTACTGCCTAAAGCTAAAAGTAGCAATCCATCCACTTTTCACAGTAGTTTGTCAAGTGCAATAAATTTAAGATAACTTATGCCCACAAAGAGCTAATGTCATATTGAGCACAGTTTTATGTTTACTCTTGAATATATCATGTTAGTAATCACTTGACACGTGTACTTTAATCTGATGATTTTGTCACCAAATGAAATAATTAAATGCATGGTTATAATTGGGGCCTCTAATCAAATGATATATTGCAAAAAACAATTATAATTGGGGCCTTCACAATGGTCTCAATCCCCCAAGTGGAGAATTATGGAGTATATTTGATAAAACACAAAGCACCTTGTTAGCTTAGATCAACTTAACTATCTCCTCGTACAAGCAGTCACATCAAGTCTATAAATTTTTCTGAGACAACTTAACCCGTGGCCAATGATAATCATATTTTTGTCGAGTTGGGCCGTCTATCTTTATTATTAAGTAAATCAAGATCCGTGAGTAGTCGAGATGATAGTATCATAAGTTCTTGATCGAGTTTGTTATCACCCACCATTGACTCTAAGCTAACAACAGTAAATTTATTTAAACCTACAATCAAATTGTTGCTACTATAATTTTTGTATTTAGCGCCTATTGATTAGTCTTAATTGAAAGTTCTTTTTCATTATCAAGAATGATGATTAACTATAGTAGCTTCCGCCTTTGGGGAACTTGGAATTAGATTATAAAGTTCTTATAAAGTGACGCTGAAATCTCTAGGTTATTTCTTATCAGAGTAGTATATGCTCTTTGGAATTTTGACCCAACATCACATACTCACTAAGAAAAGCCTGTCTTGAATTTTTGGAGCCCGCAAATTTTTCATCCCTATACTTTGTGATTGATTTTGTACGTGTAAATGGAATTTGACTAGCGTGATTACTATGTAGCTTTCCCCTTTTTATAGCATGAATCCTTATCATTGTATAGTTTTATTTTATTCTCAGTTTTCTTGCAAATTTTGGGATTTTGGGTTGTCATGAAATTATCATTTGTAGCTCATTTGAAACGGTTATTTATTTATATATTTATTATTTGCATCTAAACAGACTAAGCTTTGCCTATTATAACTTGACAGACCACAAGTTTTGATTATTTGTACATTTTTTCTGTGCATCCCAACTCAGGTTAGCATTAATAAACTCAAAACACTAGATGTTGTGTATCACAATCTTTTAAGGCAACCCTGTAATCAATTGATATAATACTAAGAAATTTTATACAGGTGAAAATTCTAGCAGCACTTTCCACATGAATTGGTGCTATTGATTAGTGGAATTAGAGTAAGTGCTTCATTGTACTATAGTGTAGTGGGACTTATTATAGCTTCTCCGAAGAATCCTTGAGGAACATCCTCCTGCCATGAAGGATGAAGAGGGATCTAGTATGTTATTATTGTGGAATTGAGAGGAAGCCTGCTTGCTGAAGGATATGGAACATGAGAGATCTGAGCAGATAATATCTTACTATTTTCCATGTTTTTTCCTAATATACAAATGATTAATTACATGCATAGCACAATTCTTATGTATTTACACCTCACACCTAAATTTTTATATTTACATTCGTAGCATTTTGGTGCTTTAAATCTATACATAAGATTTCATTTTTAAAAAAGGGTAATAGTACTATGTTTGATGTGATATTAAAGATTTGAGTGTTGTGTGGAAATATGAAAGCCTAGGTGTGAGATGTGAGTAAATACATAAGAATTGTGTGATATTTATTTAAATGCCCCTTAAAAAATTTAAGATTTTTTGTAGTAAATGACAAGGGGATCACTAGAATTTTTATTTGCTTTAGCATAGTTTTTGAATTTTTATTAACTTACATGCTATTTTTTTTGCATTGTTTCTTTTCCCTTATTTTCTTAAATTTGAAAATTATATTAACGGGATAAACTTGTCAGATATTAAAGCTGCTAGATAATGACAAGCTACATTCACTAATTTGATTCGATAGATTGTCCATTGAGAAAAGTGTTAAAATGTCCTCTGATGTTTTTTAGGGAGCCATTTTAGTCCTGGAGTCTATATAAATGTCAATTTAGTCTCCATATCCTTTTAAAGAGAGCAAAAAATAGAACCTAGAGAGGACTATTTTAGCCTATATTAGAAGGTTCTAGGGACTAATTGGACACTTTTTTAAACTCCAGGACAAAGATGAACCAATGTAAATAGTTGGGGGATTATTTGACACATTACTCTGTCACCATTAGTAAGTGTCATTCCAGCGCTTAGTTTTGAATCTCAACTATATTATCTTTGCTATTTATTTTGTTTGTTTTATGAATCATGCAGCTGACAATCTTATTTATATCAAAACAACTACTTTCCTTATGCTGCTATAAGAAGCATATAGTTTTGTTATCTAAACATTATTGCTTGCTTTGCAGGTTTTGCATTTGAGACAGCAGCTCAGTTTCCTTGTTAGATGCAAAGGTAAAGAAGTCGGCGGCGATTTCGAATTTTACCAATAATTCCAAATTTTTTTTTTTTACCAAATACTAAATTGTTCTATAAACCTCACTTCTAATAGCAGAAATATTTTTCTTCATATTTCCAAGGGCAGTATGTTGCTGTGCTCTATTCTGTCATTCTCAGTTATAATTTATCTAACACCATGTAAATGCTTTGAANGCAGCAGCTCAGTTTTCTCGTTAGATGCAAAGGTAAAGAAGTCGGCGGCGATCTCAAATTTTACCAATAATTCCAACTATTATTTTGTACCAAATACTAAATTGTTTTATAAACCTCACTTCTAATAGCAGAAATATTTTTCTTCATATATCCAAAGGCAGTATGTCGCTGTGCTCTATTCTGTCATTCTCAGTTATAATTTATCTAACACCATGTAAATGCTTTGAAGGATGTAGGAAATGAGATTTATGAGCCAAAGAACAGAGATTGCTATTAATTTATAGCTTAAGTTGTTCTAAAACATGAGAGATTTGCTCTGAAGAATAAATCAAGGCAGAAAACAAGAAGATTTGCATGGGCAAGATCCGGCCGCTGCTGTCTGAAATGTCGTGGAACACCTCGTTCTACTTGTTCAATATCTGCCATGAAAACCATGGTTTATACGGACTATATGCACATAAATATTTCTTACAACTGCTTTGAGTGCTTTCTTATTGGAATCATCAATTTTTTGGAAGATTTACATATATTATTTCGTAAGGTTTTTGATGCATTGATGCTATTTTTTGGAAAGATTTACCACTCCATTCCAATGTATTTACATATCTAGCACCTATACAGCAATTTTTACATACATGCCAGCTTACTCATGCATGAAAATGTGTATTTTACAGTTTAATAATTTAAATGATGGTTTTTTTTATGCGATGTGAAAGATTGTTAAAAATTGTTATAAATGTAAAAAAAGTAAAGTTTTAGGTGTAAAATATGTAAATTATGCCTCTATTTTTTTTTCCAGCAAATTTTGCTATTAAACTCTCTTTTGCTGGCCCTGAATTATTTCTCATCTGTTTGGATCACTTTGATTTTTTTTATTTTCTATTTTTTAGTTTTGAATGTTTTACAGTTTCAAAGAAATCTTGAGATAGAGCTGCTGTTGAAGTGAGATGGGGTGTCTTCCTTCGTACAGCCACACATTGTGCAAGTGGCTTTTATCAAATAAAAAATATAATAATAATAATAAATAAATCTGATTTCTGTATGCATATATTTCTTTTTCTCTTTCATAATATTTACCATCTTGTTGATCCATTGGATTATGACCAGGGTTGTAAACGAATTGAGCATGAGCGGGCTCAGGCCTCGTGTTAATGCTCGTTTGAAATTGAGTTGTGCTCAAAATTAGTTCACGAATATCGTCTTCGTGTTTGTGTNGGGAAAGATTTACCACTCCATTCCCATGTATTTACATATCTAGCACCTATACTACAATTTTTACGTACATGCCAGCTTACTTATGTATGAAAATGTGTATTTTACATTTTAAAAGTTTAAATGGTGGTTTTTTTAATTTGATATGAAAGATTGTTAAAAGTTGTTATAAATGTAAAAAAGTAAAGTTTAGTTGTAAAATATGTAAAATATGTAAAATATGCCTCTATTTTTTTTCAGTTAGTGATCAGCAAATATTGCCATTAAACTTTCTTTTCCTGTCCCTGAATTATTTCTCATCTGTTTGGATCACTTTTATTATTTTTATTTTCTATTTTTTTTTATTTTTGAATGTTTTACATTTTCAAAGAAATCTTGAGGTAGGGCTGACGTTGAAGTGAGATGGGTGTCTTTCCTTCTTGCAGCCACACATTGTGCAAGTGGCTTTTATCAAATAAAAAATATAATAATAATAATAAATAAATCTGATTTCTGTATTCATATGTTTCTTTTTCTCTTTCTTAATATTTAACATCTTGTTGATCCATTGGATTATGATCAGGGTTGTAAACGAATTGAGCATGAGCGGGCTCAAGCCTTGGCTCGTGTTAATGCTCGTTTGAAATTGAGTTGTGCTCAAAATTAGTTCACGAATATCGTCTTCGTGTTTGTGTTCGGCTTGATTTGGATATATTTTGTTCGAGTTTGACTTGAAATTTGCTCATTTAAATTAATTATAAAAAAATATGTTGGGGGCTAGATTCGAACATAAAATATTATGTAAAATAGAAGGTGCAAAATAATATGATTTTACGAGTTGTTATAAATTAAATTTAGATATAAATTATGTGATGTATTATTAAAGAAATAATATATATATATAATTTTTTTATTTAAAGTTAAAATAAACTGAATATTATCGAATAAAGGGTTGTTTGTATTTAGTTTATTTATAATTCGGGCTTAAAAATTTTGTTTGTATTTGGTTCGTTTACTTAATGAATAATGAATAATTTAAATACAGTATTTAATGAGTCGATTATCAGCTCCTTGTGAACCGTGCTTTTTTTATAACCCTATTTTTTTACTATTATTTAGTTTTTTAACCCCTCAATCTTTCCTTAATTATGGTTACCATAGTGCCCTANATTTGTTTGTATTTGGTTCGTTTATTTAATGAATAATTTAAATACGAAGTATTTAATGAGTCGATTATCAGCTCCTTGTGAACTGTGCTTTTTTTATATTCCTATTTTTTTACTATTATTTAGTTTTTTAACCCCTCAATCTTTCCTTAATTATGGTTACCATAGTGCCCTACTTTCAAAGATTAGGAATTTCCATTCAAACTTGATAAGAAATACTTTGATCTTTGTAGGCAAAGTGGAAGCTGCATGGGATGTAATTAACAATATATACTTTAGAAAAAAATTGATGGAAAATTTTATCTTATGTTCATCATGTGAGGTCTTTCAGAAAATTCAACATGTAATGAAATTGTTTTTCTATGCATCAAAATTGCCAGCAAGAATTTCAAAGCAATCAAACTGCCAAGGATAGTGGTCTGACAATTGAAGCATTGAGCTTAAAGAGCATGATTCAAATCAGCTATCTGGTGATTGGCCGCTCGATCGAGTCAATCGACATGCAATTTTGACATATTAAATTGTCCTACGATTTCAGCTACCTAGACTTCTTGCAAAATCGTTCGATCACAAGTAGTCGACCAACCAGTTTTACCTCGGTAGAAGCGATCGCCACGGGATCGCTCGCCTCGGATGACCGAACTTGAATATGTCGACCAGCTGATAGTTGTTGTATTCCATTCAAATTGTAACACAAATCTAATATTAAGTTAGCACATTCTTGCATGAAGAGCAATTTGCATAATTGTTCCCTTCTTTCCGCAATTGTACAAATAAGTCCCTATAAATGAGAGGCTCGATGATGAAAAAAAGGACATCTTTCCTCGACTCCTCTCCCTAGGATTCTATCTATTTTACTCTCTCTTACTATCCTCTCGGGCCCCCTCTCAGAGTGTGTATCTATGAAGGTCAATTTATGATTCAATATCCTAAAGATGGTGTGGTATGCATACACATGCCACAGACGAGAAGCAGAGCAAATTACAAAGGAAAAATCTCAAATAGTGGCATAACATCCATGGAATTCAATAGGGAGACGATACATCAAAACATCCAGGAGGAGGTCCAGGCATTGCGCACGTAGAAGATGGACTAGTTTGAAGCCCTCATGGCGATAATAACTCAGAGGAATGACCCGCCGCCACTCTTGAAAGGAGAGTCAATGAACTCGCTCCTAGAAAGTTACTTGCAAAAATTCACCCATGTCCAACGATCAAGCTGGTGATCGACCGGTCGAAAGGTTGGGGGACTCCCAGCTTGCATACAGTACAACGTCTACACTGATGGTTAAGCAACTGGTGGATCGTTTAGAAAAACTCGACCGACCGATTACAAGCAGTGCTTCTTCCGGCGGAAGCCATACCACTAGTGAAGCTAAGGATTCCCCATTTGGATCCTTATATAGGTAAGAGTGCCCCGGTTGACCACGTGGCTTCCTTTGAATCTTCAGTTGGAGTTTTGCAGATCAATGATGCTACGAAGTGTCTGTTGACCTCATTTTTTGTGAGGTCTAAATTCTTCCCTTATAACTTAGGATTTAGTCATAGGACTTTCCTATTGATTATCCTAGAAGACTAGTGATAGGACCCACCTCACTTAGAAGTTTGAATCACCTTCTAACCCTTTTCTAAAGTTCCAAAAGAGTGGTCTCAAACCCTCAACACTTGGTTGAGTTTGTTAAGACCAACATGATGAAACTCAAGGAGAGTTCCCATAAGATCATTGACCCGACCCTCAATTACGTAGATTTTTAAGCTCCAAAAGATGGCTAAAAACTTGATTAAATTTATATTTAAATGGCTAGTGTGCAAAATAATATTTTATAAAATTTAGGACTTGATTTATATTTCACACACTAGGGTTTCTACGTAAATGTACGTATCATTTCAAGTAATATAGGTTTTCTCTTAAGACCCCAAGTATCGATCCTACATAAAAGCGAGGTAAGAAATCCCTTAAGCTAATTCTAGTTTACTACTATCAGGTCTTAGTTTGGAATGTCGATTAAAGTAATTTTTCTAATAATATACTAAGTGAAAATCCTAAATCTAAATATAATTTATCTGGATAAATTGGTTTGGAGAATCATGAGATGTCAAAAACTACCCTTCTCGTGCAAATGGAATGCTTTGAATTTAATGTTGTCAGTGACAAATAAAAGTATGTCTATTTTTCACCCCCTTTCGATGCTTGCAAAACATTGGCTAATCTAGAGTTTCTCACCAGCTTCTGTAATAGTGTTGAGTAGATTCTGGCCTCTTACTTGAAGATTACCCACTGTACCCTCTCTATAAGACCTACTACGGACCCTTACGATCAAAACTCTAGACCAATTTGATAAAAGAATCTAGTCTGTCACCCTAGAAACATCAATTCTACTCCCATCAAAATTTATCGCCCTATCTATTTTCACTCCCCTCGAGTAATTGTAATGGCTCTACCCAAGATGAAATATGGTACTCACTAGTTGGTGAAGTCATAACCCTCCCGGATCATTATGTTTCGCAACAGATTTTAACATTACAAGTGATCAGTTTGCAAAGTTAATTAAGAACCCGTAAAGATACCATTACAGTAATTAAATAAGAGAATATATAAGCCCATCTAAGTTTCTAAACATGTATCTATCTCATTGAAAAAATAAAGTAAAATGAAGATAACGGCATAAGCGGTTAAAGGATTGATAGAATTAACTAATAAATTATGTGTCAGCAAGGAATATATGCTTACCTGTCGTCTTTCGAGTATATAGGTATGTTTAGTATTCTAAGCATCTAATAGAAACATATCATTAAATTATTTTCCCTTAAAAGTTGCATTGTCGCCTATACTATTTTACTAGCCAATTGTTCAATGTGAGTGCACTCAAGCTGCAGGATTACCGCTCTCCCGAGTCTTAGTTTCACTTACAACATATTTTAACATTACTTGTTGACACTTAAGTTATGTTAGTTAAGCAAAAGAGATATTACTCATCACATAAAAATAAAAATAATTCTATCATAAATCAAATTTTCCTACACATGTCACTACTTCATATTAAAAGAAATGAGTAAATAAAACTACTTACAAAGCATAGATAAAAACACAATTGAATATTTTATTTTCAAAGAAAACCCACTAGAAAGTGTTTACAATAACTACAAGAAAATGAATAACACAATACTTAGTTTTTTCCCTCTGAAAGAAAGAAAAAAATCTCTCCAAGAAAGTCTTTTGTTGATCCATGTGTCGCTCACACTTCCTTGCTCATCTCAAATCCCTCACCAATCTCTCCAGAAAATATGGAAATCTACTTCTCCGTACTCAAGCCAAAATCCTCTCTAATTTCCCTAAATCTCTCTTAGTTTGTTCTCTAATTACCTCTCATAAGAGGCGTCGAGCCTCTCTATTTAAAGGAGGCCAAACACCTCTATTTTTCAAAAGACTACACCTTCACTCCAAGAGACACGCCCTTTCTCTCCAAGAGACATATCTCTTCATTCAAATTTTTCTATATTCATTGAATCACTTTATGGGGTGTGCAAGTTGTCTAGAAGATTCCAGAACATCCCAGAATTGCTCAAAACCTATCCAAAAACCGTCTTGGATGCTATAGCGCCAAAATCAGCGNCTCACACTTCCTTGCTCATCTCAAATCCCTCACCAATCTCTCCAGAAAATGTGGAAATCTACTTCTCCGTACTCAAGCCAAAATCCTCTNTTCACACTTCCTTGCTCATCTCAAATCCCTCACCAATCTCTCCAGAAAATATGGAAATCTACTTCTCCGTACTCAAGCCAAAATCCTCTCTAATTTCCCTAAATCTCTCTTAGTTTGTTCTCTAATTACCTCTCATAAGAGGCGTCGAGCCTCTCTATTTAAAGGAGGCCAAACACCTCTATTTTTCAAAAGACTACACCTTCACTCCAAGAGACACGCCCTTTCTCTCCAAGAGACATATCTCTTCATTCAAATTTTTCTATATTCATTGAATCACTTTATGGGGTGTGCAAGTTGTCTAGAAGCTTCCAGAACATCCCAGAATTGCTCAAAACCTATCCAAAAACCGTCTTGGATGCTATAGCGCCAAAATCAGCGCTATAACACCTGTTTCTAGCCATGACTGGAGCTATTGTGCTAGTCTAGGCACTACAATGCCCCCCTGCGGGCAGCACACCTGTTTTGCTTCGGTTTGGCTCTATTGCGCCCTGTTTCAGCTCCGGATTGCTTCTAGTGCTATACCTACAAGATAGACATGAAAATAATCTTTCTTTAAAGTGTAAATTCATTGAAAAATGTGGGACAAATATGAAGAAGATTAAGCAAATAAAGGCATATCAAAATGCGGTGGATCAGAATTTTCTTCCCTACTCGATTTGGCTCCAAATTGCACCGTTTTTGTTTCATTTTCTCCAAAAATTCATTTCTTGTAGCTGAAAAAAAATATACAAAATATATTCCTTTAAAGTGCAATATCATCAAAAATTTACATAAAATAATCATAAAATGTACACTAAAAACAGGTAATTTTAAGGTGAATCATTCCCCCAAACTTAAATGTTACTTGTCCTCAAGTAACTCTTTTTACTATGTAAAAATTTATAACTTATGGTAATGAGTTTTACTTAAATATTTCTATAGTTTTTGTTCTATAAATGCACTAGTGAAACTTTAGAAAAATTTTCAATAACTCAAGTTAAAACTAAAATATACGAATATCTAATAGTCAAGTCTAAGAGTTCTGATTTTCTATTCATTTCAAGAATAACTGCAATTTGTCATACATAAGATATTTAGAAGAATAGCATGGAAAATAATATCTTGAGAACTTTATTAGTAAGGATGCTAATTCTATAAAAATCAGTTCAAAAATGTAAATAAATCTTTTTCCTTAAGATGATTCAAGTGAAGTCAATTTTTTATTAGGCATCTCCTCAAGCTTCTCCCCACATACATTNCTTTTCCTTAAGATGATTCAAGTGAAGTCAATTTTTTATTAGGCATCTCCTCAAGCTTCTCCCCACATACATTTTCCTCTTTTTTTGCTTTTATTTTTCTTTTGATTGTCCATTTCTTTTTTTCTTTCAGGACCATTTTTAATCCTTTCTTTTTTCTTTTTATGTTATGTGAGGATTATTATATATGGATGGCCTTTAGTGATTTTGAACTCCATCCTCTTCTTAAAGTTAAAAACTTCCCATATTTGCTTACTTAATAAATGTGTATTAGCTTTAAAAAAGATTTTTCATAGAGTCTCAATTTTTCCTTTTAAGTATAAATCTAAGATCCTTAATATTTTAAAAAATACAATTTTCATTACTTTTAATAGTAAAAGCACAATCTTATACTCTTATATTAAATGTCTTAACTCTAGAACTAACCTTTATTATTAAAAATGTTTACTTAAGTTTACTATGATATTTATAAAATAAAAAAATTTATAGTTATCTAAAGTTAATCCAACATACCATAGCGTATGTTAAAATAATTTTAAAAATACAGTTTATTGAAGATAAATAAGGTTCAGTTTCAAAAAAATTTTCTCTCTTCCCCCAAACTTAAAATTTTAATTAATTTAAAATAGTACAGTTCATAATAAGCATGAAGAACGAGAANATATGTTAAAATAATTTTAAAAATACAGTTTATTGAAGACAAATAAGGTTCTGTTTCAAAAAAAATTTTTCTCTTCCCCCAAACTTAAAATTTTAATTAATTTAAAATAGTACAGTTCATAATAAGCATGAAGAACGAGAAAAATTTAAAGTGTCTAAAGAGGGGAACAGTACGAGTACAAGTAATTAAAACATGTATTGAGGAGTGATGAGTCTAAAATTAGTATGTATAACAATAAAAGCACAAGTAAAAGACTACTCTAGCACACAACTAATATAAACCAGACAAAAAGTAAACTGTNTCCATCTAGCATTCCAAATTCATAAGCTAAACATTAAGAAGGAAGACAAGTAAATGACGCAAATGAACTGATAAAAATAAGATGAATGTGCCTCTGAGTTCTCTACAAATTTGAACTTGTGAGAGAACACTTTCACATTAGAAAAAACCATAAAATCAATAGCCTTATGCAGGTCCAAAAAAGGATTAGCTACCCAACGGTTGGAAGATAAACAAGAATGCTAGTGCTAGAAGTTAATCTTTAGGTACAAGAGAAGCGTTTTCAGCACTGTCTACATAAAACACAGTTATAATTATAACCAACGCATGTGAAATTCTTCTATCCTGAAACTGATTTCATATTAACATTGAAAGCTCATTGCATTTATGAGAGAAGATTACAACAAGTTGAAAATTGAGTAAGAGTTTAGACCTGAAGCTTTTCAGAGATACACAACACAAGTTCCCGAAGAGGGAGGACGAAGGAGGTGGAGAGGAAAAAGACGGGTTTCGTGAATTGCGAATCGGGGCCATAATCACATGTAGCCAGGCGGGGGGGGAAACAGAGGAGGGTTTCATGCATAGATGAGAAAGGACTTCGGGCAGAGAGGAATGGTAAAGAGGAAGGGAAGCGTTGTCACTGTCACGTGTAGAAGAAAGGAGGGATTTAGCCGCGCGGGGGCTTCGAGCGGAGGAGTTTGGGAGTAGAGGCTTACGCGAGAGGGAAAATATGACGTGAAGTCTTGGTCGTGGAAGGCCGCGGAGTTCGGAGAAGACCATACATTGTTTTCAAGTGAATCATGGGAAGTTTTGGCCTCGTGAGAGAGAGGAGTGACGGTGAAAAGGACGACAGCTAATTATTGCTGTGCGGAGAGCACACCCAGAGCTGCATGCTCTCTCCAATCACAGCCGTGCATCGCAGCTGCATGACATTGGGTCCCACTGTCATACAGCGCGATGCGCGGCTGTGATCGATATGCACGCAATAATCGCTCCTAGGGTCGTCCTAATGAAGAGAAAAAATTTGTATGCATGGGGTACATACAAGGGATTATATACGTGTTATATCCTCTGTAACTTATCTATAACCTACATGTAACCTACCTGTAGCTTTCTATTAAGTTTCACGATTCTGTTTTCATATATTTGTAGGTTACAAGTAGGTTACAGAGAAGTTACACAGGATATAACCCCCATGTACTCTCCGTGTAACCCTGACGTCCGCAGCGCTGCGTGCGTCTTACGTATGCAAGTTTTTTTTCGTGACGGAGAGGGGTGTGCGTGAGTTTCCTTTGCTTTCTTTTTTATTATTATTATGAGGGTTTTGTTGTCTCTTTTTTTTTAATTTATCATTATTGTTTCTCTTGAGTGCATTGAATNAGGGGCTTCGAGCGGAGGAGTTTGGGAGTAGAGGCTTACTCGAGAGGGAAAATATGACGTGAAGTCTTGGTCGTGGAAGACCGCGGAGTTTGGAGAAGACCATACATTGTTGTCGAGTGAATCATGGGAAGTTTCGGCCTCGTGAGAGAGAGGAGTGACGGTGAAAAGGACGACGAGCTAATTATTGCTGTGCGGAGAGCACACCCAGAGCTGCATGCTCTCTCCAATCACAGCCGCGCATCGCCGTTGCATGACGTTGGGTCCCACTGTCATACAGTCGCGATGCGCGGCTGTGATCGATCGGCACGCAATAATCGCTCATAGGGCCGTCCTGATGAAGGGAAAAAATTTGTATGCATAGGGTACATACAAGGGATTATATACGTGTTATATCCTCTGTAACTTATCTATAACCAACATGTAACCTACCTGTAGCTTTCTATTAAGTTTCACGATTCTGTTTTCATATATTTGTAGGTTACAAGTAGGTTACAGAGAAGTTACACAGGATATAACCCCCATGTACTCTCCGTGTAACCCTGACGTCCGCAGCGCTGCGTGCGTCTTACATATGCAAGTTTTTTTCCGTGACGGAGAGGGGTGTGCGTGAGTTTCCTTTGCTTTCTTTTTTTTATTATTATGAGGGTTTTGTTGTCTCTTTTTTTTTAATTTATCATTATTGTTTCTCTTGAGTGCATTGAATTACATGTAACTCACTTTCATTCATGATCATATCAAAATGAGTGTCCTTCCATATAAATTTGAGGTTCTGGATGAGTAGTGTGGTTTGTTTTGTCATCTAGAGTCGTCTGGACAGGTTCGTCGATGATTGGGCTAATTTAAGTTCGATTGATGTGTGACGTTGCGAATGAGATCTTTCAGTCCAATCGGAGTTGTCCGACAAGAAAAATGCAGACCGTTTTTCGCCTGAGCGATAGTCGAAGTCTGGTAGGACGATCTCGACTGCGTGTCTCTCAGCACGCACCGACAGATCGCAAGCTCGTGTCACGGGGGCTTTCATTTTAATTTAAATTTAACTTTGATTTTGATTAGTAAATTGTATGTGAATTGTAGCGCTTGTNCAGACAGGTTTGTCGATGATTGGGCTAATTTAAGTTCGATTGATGCGTGACGTTGCGAATGAGATCCTTCGGTCCAATCGGAGTTGTCCGACAAGAAAAATGCAGACCGTTTTTCGCCTGAGCGATAGTCGAAGTCTGGTAGGACAATCTCGACTGCGTGTCTCTCAGCACGCACCGACAGATCGCAAGCTCGTGTCATGGGGGCTTTCATTTTAATTTAAATTTAACTTTGATTTTGATTAGTAAATTGTATGTGAATTGTAGCGCTTGTNAACAATGGGAGGTTTTTGACTTGTATCAAAGTTAGGGGACCATTTAAGCAATCTTATATGTTCACCCTCAATTAAGATGTATTTCATCCAGAAATCTTTGCATAGTCATGTTATTTATTCAATTGTATCACAACATGTCTTCCATCAAAGAGGCCTATCTTCCAGTCCCTAAATAACTTAAAATCTTCAAACCTAATAGTCTCCATCTTAGGGTGACCAAATTGGAACTTTTCAATCAGTGTAAATTTATGATTTTCAGAAAGGATTAAAATTTCAGTGCCAAAAAAAATAATGTTGGTGGTCCCTCCTCTTTTCCTACATTTTTTATGAAGTTACAATTTCCCTGTCTGACAAATGAAACAAGAGGAGCACTGTCTTTATCAACCACTGCAACATAGGATGGTTTGCCCACATTCGGAGCTGGTTCAGTCAAAGGTGAGAGAGCTGCCATGAAAACAATCTAACCAAAAGAACTGCACATGTCATAAGAACAACAAGAGAAGGACGACGAAGGATGGGTAGGAGGGTCAGCAGTTGAGGGTTTCCGCAAGATTTAGGCAGAATTGAACTTCACCTGAGATAAGCAGGTGGGCTCACCAAACGTGCAGTCGAAGCAATTGAGTGATTTATAGGAATGAATGATGTAGACTGAGTGATTCGAACGAGTTCGGAGTCGGAAGTCCCATCGAATTCTACAGCACAAAAGCTGCGGCAGGTGATGCTAGGGCTTTCACCTAGTCGAAGGCAGTGATGTGGACGTCTTCGCATAGATAGCAAGCGAAAATATGGGCCTCGATGAGGCAACAAACCTACTTTAGGTGTGATTTGCTCCCCATTCCTTCGTCATAAAGCTCGGTAAGGCGATGAGCTTAGGAGGTCATCTTCAATCGAAGGAGGGAAGCGACGTATATATATATATATATATATATATATATAGTGGCAAAAAAGGGTGGTTCTATTCCATCAAAATTCATTTACAAAATATAAGGTAAGGGACATTTAAGAGATCCCCACCCAAAAGAAGAATAAGAGAAGAAGAAGGGGTTTTGGAAACAAGAGTGGAGTTAGAGGCATTCCCAAATTTGGCCAACCAGTTTGCAGGACTATTGCCCTCTCTGTAGATTAAAGTAAAATGAATGGAAGATGGAGTCTTCAAAGCCTTAATCTTCTTAAGCCAGTGAGCAATGTGCCAAGGATGAGAATCTTGATCAGTGAGAACCCTCAAAAGTAAATTGGAGTCCAACTCCACCTGTAAATTTGCCCAATATTGAGAGTAGCTAACTTAATGGCCCAAAAAATAGCAGCCACCTCAACTTCCAAAGGATTCTTGACTGAGATAGAAGAGTAGAAGAACAGAAGGCACCTACCAACATGATCCCTAAAAACACCCCCTATACCAGCACCTTTAGCTGAAAAGCTACCATCAGTGTTAGCATTAATAAAAGGGTGGGAAGGTCTTTCCCAATTCACCATAGTGACCTCAAGTTTGGGGGTACCACCTTGCCAAGATAAATTACAAATATTGGGGAAATTCTTCANAAAAAGCTACCATTAGTGTTAGCATTGATAAAAGGGTGGGAAGGTCTTTCCCAAATCACCATAGTGACCTCAAGTTTGGGGGTACCACCTTGCCAAGATAAATTACAAATATTGGGGAAATTCTTCAAAGAAGTTAGCTTGAGGAGGAGTGTCTTACAGTTGGCACCCACCTTAGAAGCAGGGATGAGGCAATTATCAAACTTGGCTTAATTCCTGGCCATCCAGATGAATCATGTCAGGATAAAGGGAATAGAGCCCAATTTTATCTTAGCCCAACTTGTCCAGCAAAGAATTAGTTGATTCCAATCCAATAGAATGGTATCAATGGTTAAGCATGTGAGGAAGTCATTCCAAAAAATTTGTGAATAGGGGCACTGAAAAAATAGATGGGCAAAAGACTCTTCTGCCTGCAGACATAAAAAGCACCTAAAGGGGCCTTTCAGCCCTTTTAGTTTAAGAATGTTATCAATTGGTACAATTGGTAAGAGATGGTGGAACAATCTCCATCCTAGGAAAGACATAAAAGGTGTGAAAATTTTATTCCAAAGGCAGTCAGCCCAGGGAACAGACCCCCACTAATACAGTTTAGCATAGATTGCTTGTGTCAAGTTTTGGGATCTACTCTGAGAGATAGTTATGGAATCTTCTCTAGTTGCATCAATAGGTAACTTAACTATAGCTTCAGCAAAAAGGGGGTAACCATAGTGTGCATCATAGTAGATGACCAATTATGTCCCTCCCAACAATTAGCCACCTGTAGATCAAAATTGGAGATTTGATGAAGAGTATGCAGCATTTCCTCAGGACACCATTTATCTAACCAGAAGTTGGTGTTTCCTTGTCCTAAATCCCATAGGAAAAGTTTTTCAGCTTGTTGTCTTATCTTAAGGAGGCTGACCCATAGATGACATCCCTTACAATATTTGCCCATCAGAAATTTGGTCCAAAGTGAATCATGCTGCCTAAATTTTATCCACAACTTACAAAGATTGATTTGTTATAGCTGAGGGAGCCCTTTAAATCCTAGTCCCTCTGCAACTGTTGGCCTTGCAACTTTCTGCCAGCTAGCCCGGTGGAGTTGTTTTCTCTGCCCTGACCATAAGAATCTGTTAAAGCATCTCTCTAGATGGAGCAGAGTACTTTTCTTCCTCTTAAACATTTGCAGAATGTACTGTGGGAAGGTAGTTAAGATGCTTTACAGCAAGGTGATTCTACCCCCAATAGAAAGAAAGGAATTAGTCCAACAATTCAGTTGGGCATCAATCTTGGTAATGACCTAATCAAACTGCACCTGTTTAACTCTTCCCTTAATGAGGGGGACTCTAAGGTAATAGAAGGGAATGGAAGCAGTGGAAAACCCACTAACATGATGTATCCATTATTTTAGGTGATCCTTAATTTTGTAGCTAAACAGCAAGGTACATTTAGTGGTATTGAATTCCAAGCTCGAGCACTAATGGAAAGCCTCAAGAAAATCCATAACTTGTTTGATAGTTGATTTAGCGGCACTAAAAAATAGTATGATATTATCTACATATAAAATGTGACTTATAGGCATATTAGACTTATGATGAAACAAATTAGAGGAAATAGAAGGAATTATGTTGTCAAGAAGCCTAGAGAAGTAATCTGTTGCCAAGATAAAGAGAGTGGGTGATAGTGGATCACCTTGCTTGAGGCCCCTATAGTAGTCAAGAACCCATGAGCCTTGTCACCTTATAGCCACCTGGAAATGAGCTTACAAAAATTGGAAGGAAATCCCCTGGCTCGTAGAGTGTCAAGAATGAATTCTCAGTTGATGGTGTCATAAGGTTTCCTAACATCCAGCTTATAGATTAAATTCCCTCCTCTGCAAGGCCTGTCAATTTTGTCACAAGCTCTTGCACCAATAAAACACTATTAACAATGTTTCTGCCAGTGATAAAAGCAGCCTGATTGGGCTTGATTAGTTTGGAAAGGTGAGGCTTCAATCTGTTCACCAGGATTTTAGTACTGATCTTTTTGAAAACTGTGGTAAGTGAAAAGGGCCTGAAATGTTGCCAATGTGATTTTTCAGTAGATTTGGGAATCATAATTATATTAGAACCACTGAAGTAATTGGAGAGCGTATAACCTCTAAAGAAAGCTTGAATTTCATTAATCAAATCAAGCTTTACAATATTCCAACACTTCTTATAGAAATCTGAGGAGAAACCATCACGCCCAGTAGTTTTACTGGGATCAATGGTATAAAGAGCTCCCCAGATTTTATCTTCAGTGGGAACTTCAGTCATATTAACTGTATGGACATAATCAACCTCCTCCTAAAATAATGATGTATCCAGCTGAGATCTCTGAGAAGAAGATGAATTTAGAATGTATTGGAAATACTCCTCTACATCCTTGGCAATAGCAGAATCTTCATGAAGTTTGATGCCTTGAGAGTTCACAATGTTATGAATGACATTACATTTCCTCCTATACTTAATGAAAGCATGGTAATAACTGGTATTTCTATCCCCATAAACCAGCTGGAAGAAATTGATGAACCTATAGAGTGTAGATTGGACCATAGCTCTTCTCTGTCATGTTTAGTGCAACCTGCATATATGATTGTGAAAAAACCAGGAAGTCCGGACATTATCAAAGGAGGTGAAGGAATTGAGGGTGATTGATCAAAATATTACAACTGTTTTCTTTTCTAAAGAAGAACCAAATTTTATTACTGCAATTGATCCAGAGATCAAATCCAAGGAAAGACTTTGTAATTTTATTAGTGTGTTCATGAACCAAAGGTTCTAAGATTGTCATACACCATACTTATGATTTCCACTGAGAAATTGGAGCCTTTTTAGAGAATGGGGGTGGGAAATCCCCCTTATATTCCATCATAAGAGGTTGATCATGATGGGAGGGCTTGGACTTACCCTTAGTGAGCCTCTTAAGGGACTCCCTCCTAGTGGAGTAAGAGCTTCCAGCTTCAATGATCAAAGTATCATCCAAGGTAGTCTTCCCCTCAATATGACCCTTCTTTTCCCTTTTTGCTTTTTGAATATGTCGATCAATTTCCATTTTTTGTTGCATCTCCACGATTGGAATGGTGGAGTCAGTCTGAACATCTGGTTGAAGTTCCAAGGGCTGATTATTATGTAGAGGAAGTTCTTGTAAATCGGTCATAGCTGCCTCAACAGGAGAAATGGTATTTGCTCTAAATTGTCATGATTAATATTTGTTTAGTCCAACAAAGGTGCCTTACCAAAATCTGTGGGTTCAAAACCAGTCTCAGCATCCATCACTAGTGCAGGTTGAGCAACCTGTATGGGAACAGATGAAGGAAGGTTTTTTTCAGTTAGCAAATGAGTGTGTTTTGTAGACTTTAGAGAGGGATGGAGCCTAAAATATTTTTTGATATGTGTGACAAAAAATTTTGCAGTGTGAACAGTAATAAGATTTTTGTTCCATGATTATAGGTTGCCAATAACCATTATGGTTAGTGCCCAACCAAACTTCATCAATGGGGAGAAGTGTAATGTCCCTTTCCACTAGAATTCAAACAACAAAAGGTCTGGTTAAATTAAAAGTGAAGATATCAGTTTCATAGGCCTTCCCAGAAGTACACCAATTGAGAAGAGAACTTTGTGGTGAAAGAAATGCAGTTTCAAACCAGGAAGCTTAAAACCAAATTGGAATAAAAGCAAGCTCTTTGTCAGGATCAAATTCAGGGGTCCAATTCAGCAATTTCATTTGGTTACCCTCAATATTAATTAACTTCTTTGAAACGATGCATGCATAATCCTCTTAATTAGCCAAATGGATCATTACATGTCGGTCATCAAACAATCCCACCTTTCAGTGATTAGTTAACTTGAAATCATCAAAAGTCTTCCTTATTAGGTCCATTTTTCGATGACCCAATTGAAATTTACCTATGAGGATAAATTTGCACATCATAAAGAGATCAACAACTTTATTTTCAGAGAATATAAGGGCATGCTTACCACCCTTTTAAGGACCTTTCTTAAACAAGTAGCTTTCCTCATCACCTACCATAGCATCATAATAAGTTTGAGGGAACACTAATTTATCACCCAAATGACCGGTAGGGAAGTCAGCAACTGCATAAGATTTCCCCAAATAGTTAGGATCGTCTTGCTGCAAAGAAGCAACCATTAGTAACAGATAAGAGCTAGGAACAAAACACAACAGCAGGAGGAAGCAAAAAGCCAACCAGAAGAGGCNCAGATAAGAGCTAGGAACAAAACACAACAGCAGGAGGAAGCAAAAAGCCAACCAGAAGAGGCAAATCTAATGGAACAAAAACCAGCCAAATCAAAAAGTGAAAACCCGGGAAACTCAAAAACACCAAAAATAGTCACACCACCAAGATAGGGGTTGTCAAACTCACTTTTTAAGATCCCAGCAAAGCAAAAAGGAGCATTACATAAGAGATAAATCAAGGGAAGTAGAAGGCACGCAGCCATGGATCCCAAACCCTAGTAGAAAAAAAACAGGCACCATTATATATATATATATATATATATATATNAGGACACCATTTATCTAACCAGAAGTTGGTGTTTCCTTGTCCTAAATCCCATAGGAAAAGTTTTTCAGCTTGTTGTCTTATCTTAAGGAGGCTGACCCATAGATGACATCCCTTACAATATTTGCCCATCAGAAATTTGGTCCAAAGTGAATCATGCTGCCTAAATTTTATCCACAACTTACAAAGATTGATTTGTTATAGCTGAGGGAGCCCTTTAAATCCTAGTCCCTCTGCAACTGTTGGCCTTGCAACTTTCTGCCAGCTAGCCCGGTGGAGTTGTTTTCTCTGCCCTGACCATAAGAATCTGTTAAAGCATCTCTCTAGATGGAGCAGAGTACTTTTCTTCCTCTTAAACATTTGCAGAATGTACTGTGGGAAGGTAGTTAAGATGCTTTACAGCAAGGTGATTCTACCCCCAATAGAAAGAAAGGAATTAGTCCAACAATTCAGTTGGGCATCAATCTTGGTAATGACCTAATCAAACTGCACCTGTTTAACTCTTCCCTTAATGAGGGGGACTCTAAGGTAATAGAAGGGAATGGAAGCAGTGGAAAACCCACTAACATGATGTATCCATTATTTTAGGTGATCCTTAATTTTGTAGCTAAACAGCAAGGTACATTTAGTGGTATTGAATTCCAAGCTCGAGCACTAATGGAAAGCCTCAAGAAAATCCATAACTTGTTTGATAGTTGATTTAGCGGCACTAAAAAATAGTATGATATTATCTACATATAAAATGTGACTTATAGGCATATTAGACTTATGATGAAACAAATTAGAGGAAATAGAAGGAATTATGTTGTCAAGAAGCCTAGAGAAGTAATCTGTTGCCAAGATAAAGAGAGTGGGTGATAGTGGATCACCTTGCTTGAGGCCCCTATAGTAGTGAAGAACCCATGAGCCTTGTCACCTTATAGCCACCTGGAAATGAGCTTACAAAAATTGGAAGGAAATCCCCTGGCTCGTAGAGTGTCAAGAATGAATTCTCAGTTGATGGTGTCATAAGGTTTCCTAACATCCAGCTTATAGATTAAATTCCCTCCTCTGCAAGGCCTGTCAATTTTGTCACAAGCTCTTGCACCAATAAAACACTATTAACAATGTTTCTGCCAGTGATAAAAGCAGCCTGATTGGGCTTGATTAGTTTGGAAAGGTGAGGCTTCAATCTGTTCACCAGGATTTTAGTACTGATCTTTTTGAAAACTGTGGTAAGTGAAAAGGGCCTGAAATGTTGCCAATGTGATTTTTCAGTAGATTTGGGAATCATAATTATATTAGAACCACTGAAGTAATTGGAGAGCTTATAACCTCTAAAGAAAGCTTGAATTT
>JXCR01082343.1:610345-621301 GCA_002079205.1 Phalaenopsis hybrid cultivar
ATATATATATGCATTAATAATAATAATAGTACAAATAAATTTCAATAATGCTTCTCTAATTACCCCAGCTATTAGTCTTCTTCTTATTTTTATTCTTTTTCTGTGGCTACTACTCGCGAGCAACAATGTCAGCTTGCTAATCGAGATTTGTCCCACTTCACTCGTTAAAAAGAAGATTACGGGAGAAAGAATGTGGAAAAAATGAGTTGTTTAAATGTTAACTATACATAATATATCTAATTTTTTTGTGCAGCTTCAACACTACTCCGGCAGCCACAGACCATTTTTGCTTTTTTCATGTGACAAGGTTTTCCCATACAAATGAGTAATACCCCGAGATGGAATGACGATCATAAATGAACTCGGCCCAATCAACATTTGTATAAACATCAATGAACCAAGAGATGTGACAAGAGAAAAACAAACTAAGCCCAACGTTCTTTTTAAATAGTGGAGAATCCAGTGGACAGCTTGGAGATGATGCTCATAGAGGTTATGCATAAATTGACTCACTATACCAACTGTGTAGCATATGTTGGGGAGAGTATGGGCAAGATAGATGATTTTCTCCATAAGACGCTGGTAGCGAGCTTTGTTAACGACACAACATTAGGAATATCGAGCAATTTTTTATTGAGATCCACACGTACAACCATTGGTTTGCATAGAAGAAATTCACTGTCAAGAGATCTATCATTTATTTGTGTTAAGATAAGAAAATGCCCTAATATGATCGAGCCACTTCCATGCCTAAAAAGTACTAGAGAGTTCTCAAGTCCTCATTTCAAAGGACTTAGAAAGAATGTCTTTCAAGGACATCAGTGTTGGGAGATCATTACCTGTAAGAATAATATCGTTAATATGGATAATAAGAATAGTTACCTGATCATTGAAGGAATGTCGGAAGAAGAGTGTTCTAATTGAGTCTGAGTAAAACCATGGCCCTCAATCAACTTTGTGAACTTATTGAACAAGGCCCTTGGGGATTGCTTTAGCCCATAGAAGGACTTTTGTAGTCTGAACACTTGCCTTCTGGAGGCATTAGAGTCAAAGTCAGGAGGGAGAGACCTGTATACCTCTTTTATAAGCTCTCCACTCAAAAATGCATTCTTGACATTTAGCAAGAATAAAGGCCAATCAAGATTCATTGCAAGGGACAAAAGGACCCGAATAGTGTTTAACTTGGCCACTGGAGCAAATGTCTCCTTATAAACAACCCCGTAGATCTATGAGTATCCATTGGTGACCAACAATGCTTTGTTTCATTTAAAGGATCCATCAGAGTTGAACTTTGTGCTAAAAGTCCATCTGCAACCCATAGCTTTCTTACCTTGAGGAAGATCAATGATGTCTCGCGTATGGTTCCTCTGAAGGGCATTCATCTCCTCCATTACTGTCATTTTCCAGGTTGGATCAACAAGAGAAACCTCAATAGTAGCTGGGATATGATGGTCCGTGTTGACATCATTTCTGAGGTATTTCTTTTCCTCTTCTTAGAGCCTAGGATCTAGCCTTAGAGTTTTCTATCGACTATCTTAGAGGATTAGTGACATGAACCACACCATTTAAAAGCTCAAACTATCTCTTAACTATCTTATGGGGCCTTATATGGGTGATCTCAAGCCTTCACCACCTAGCTGAGTGGCTAGGGTCACGTACTATCATCATCNATGGGGCCTTATATGGTTGATCTCAAGCCTTCACCACCTAGCTGAGTGGCTAGGGTCACGTACTATCATCATCGAGTAGAATGGCTAGGACCAACATGTCGGGGCCCAAAGAGAGTTCCCATAGGATTTAAAAGCTTTAGGAAGTCCATTNCTGGGGCCTTATATGGGTGATCTCAAGCCTTCACCACCTAGCTGAGTGGCTAGGGTCACGTACTATCATCATCGAGTCGAATGGCTAAGACCAACACGTCGGGGCCCAAAGAGAGTTCCCATAGGATTTAAAAGCTTTAGGAAGTCCATTATGATTTTCATGCACACTCACAATACATGAACACCGCATTTATTTTTTGGGAAAATTTGAAATTATAATGGTTTTTATTTTTGAAGGTTTGAAAGCCTTTAGAGCATTGGTTTTTTTATGAAAATTTGAATTCTTTCATTGGTCCGGTCTTTTAAATACTAAATTGGAAGTCTTAAAATGTTACTTTTAGATCGCTTTAAATGTTATATTCTCGTTGCCTTGAAAACTTCAAATGCTCTTTTCGAGTCTGATTTGTTTAATATTTTGGGGGCTGATTTAATCATTGTTTTGAAAGAATTTATACCCTTCTAGGTCGATTTGTTATTTTCACNTCTTGAAAACTTCAAATGTTCTTTTCGAGTCTGATTTGTTTGATATTTTGGGGGCTGATTTAATCATTGTTTTGAAAGAATTTATACCCTTCTAGGTCGATTTGTTATTTTCACGCCTTGTTTTATTGATATTTTTTTAGAAGTGGGTCGGCCTCCTCCATTTATTTGGTTTTGTTTTCTTCTTTCTTATGAATGGTTAAGTTAAAATGGGAATTTTTTATTTAATTATTTTCAAAAAATGATTCACACTAAAAATATAATGATAATTAGTCTATTGAAATCATTGAAACCCAAAGAGAAATAAGGTGAAAAATCATTCACCATCTTTTCATAAGAATGATAAAATTATAATTGTGAGAATTGTTGGGAGTTGGAAAAAAATAAGAGCTTAAATTATTCAAGAGTTAGAAGTATGAATTGAAAGATCAGTGGGCTATTAATTAGGACCCATAATTATTGGTTAGACTTGAGCCCAATTATTTTAAATAGGATTGAANTTAGTCTGTTGAAATCATTGAAACCCAAAGAGAAATAAGGCGAAAAATCATTCACTATCTTTTCATAAGAATGAAAAATTTTAATTGTGAGAATTGTTGGGAGTTGGAAAAAAATAAGAGCTTAAATGATTCAAGAGTTAGAAGTATGAATTGAAAGATCAGTAGGCTATTAATTAGGACCCATAATTATTGGTTAGACTTGAGCCCAATTATTTTAAATAGGATTGAAACACATTTCATGAAACTTTCTGGCAAAATTATAAGTTTACCTTCTAAGTCTTAATAGTTTAATAGTGAACTAAGTTTAATCTAAAGGTGCTTAACGATTAATTGTAAAACACTTCATTGAAGATAAAACACCTTAAAACACTTCAAGTTCAAGTTAAATTGTAGACTTCCTAAATTTTATAAGCATGCTCTAGATGGGAGTTCATCCACCTAACTTTCAGATGAATGATGAAGCTAGTCATTTGACCTTAATTCATAAATTAGTTAAAATACTAAACATGAGGATACATCAAGATGTGGTTCATGAATGACTTAATTAAATCAAAAGTGAAATTCCCGCCATAACTTAACCAAAAATGGAACACAATGTTCCAGGATCTGAGCTTGAACTGTACACTCAAATCCTCATGGAAATTGGGGATATTCATATCGCATATAAATCACCTACCCCTGGTCCTTTATACGTGGCATCGTGTTTTGTTTACTCGTTCGTGTTTTTTTCTATGATTTGTTTAAATCTCCTTATACCTAATTTCTTATCAATTTATTTATTTTTTTCTCGCATTACCATATTATGTTTAGCGTACTAACATTCTTGTAGCAATAATAGGTGGATATGGACAATCTAGAGGTGTGGTCGTAGCCATGGAGGCCAAAGAGGTGGAAGAGCAGACTACCAGACAAATTTGATGGTATTGAAGGACAAGACAGAGACAGGGGTGTTCTTTACTGACATGGATCATGAAATGCTTAAGAAGTGGAAGAGAAAGCAGAGAGTGACAAGTAATATAACTAAGGATGCATCCACTTTATCGTTATTCAAAGGCAACACTGCTACTTATGCTCACTCAGCCAAAGGTACTCGTGATATGCATGCTCTTGCCTCTATTTCAACTGCAAGAACACCAGAATGTATAGTAGATTATGGTACATCTTGACATGTTACAAGTAATGTTATGGACTTCTCTTCATATACTTAATTAGCAATTCCAGAAAGCATTCAGATTGCTGATGGTACACCACAACTTGTGGTTGGTAAGGGTATAGTGAAGGGTACTGATTTTATGACTTTGTGTAATGTTTTTTATGCTCCCTTCTTTCTGGTGAACTTTTTATCCATTAATATCATTATTCTTCAACTAAATTGTGTTATTTAACTTGATATTCCTCTTTCAAGAGAAGAAGATTGGCTGAAGACTTGGAATTGACACTTGTCATTGTGGACTCTGGTACTTATATAGAGAGGGAATGAACTCAGCCTTGGCATCATGGTTGAGAATGCTGGAGCAGAAGGATCTAAGAGGTGGTGTGTGGAGGATATATTGCTGCTACATCGCAGACGCATGAGACAGTTCATTCAGTCTATTGAGTTGTTTGTACCCATCATTGTAAAAGACAAACAAGAATTAATTAGGGTGTAATGCTTGTGAGTTTGGCAAGCTCATTAGGAGCTCTTATGTCAGTTTTGGGAATATGAGCTTCGACATGTTTGATTTGATACATTCAAATGTACGGGGCCTTGTTCTACAACTTTGATGAATAGTTATAGATATTTTATGAAGTTCATTGATTGTTGTTCTCATGTTACTTGGTTATATCTAATGAGGAACAAAAAAGATGTACTTGTTTGCTTTAAAAACTTTCACAGGGCAATTCAGACTCAATACGATGCAGTAATAAAGGTATTGAATTCTAATAATGGGACAGAGTATACCAATTAGGCATTTGAGGAGTACCTACCAGCCCAAGAAATATAACCAAATCACATGCTAATACACACTAGCACATAATGGATTAACTGAGAAGAGTAATCGACATCTTCTAGAGATAGCCCGGGGCATGATGATGGCAATAAATGCCCCACAACACTTATGGGGGCCTTCAAGAGTGCTGGAGTGGAAGTCTCCTTGTCAAATATTGAAATGAGACAATAGTGAGATTCTTTCATTAAAGATATTTGGATGTGTATGCTTTGTGAAATACAACAGACCATCTGTAGGGAAATTGGATCTCAAAGCTGTGAAATGTGTGTTCGTGGGTTATTCTGTTACTCAGAAGGGTTATGTCCGCTAGGGCTCATTTGAGAAGAGACCCTTTGTGAGTCTAGATGTTTCATTCAAAGAGCTTGAATCATATTATACTCTAGAGAGGAATTCAGCCTTCGGTGACTTAACATACATTTAAGATATGAGGCGAGAGAGAGTGAGCATTAGTGGTAATAGTGTTGTGCAAGTGGAATCAATTTCATTTTCTATGATGTGGGATGAATCAATTGAGGAGACAAAAATCTAGATGATTGAACCCAGAGGTGGTAGGATTCAGACTGAAGATGAACTAAGGGTGTACACGGAGGAAGAAGCAAACTAAGGAAACAGAGTCTGTTGTGCCAAAAAGTCCCTTGTCCCGGTCTTCTCCAAATCTATAGACACCTATTCCATCCACCTTTGATTCAAAACACCCATGTGATATTATTCCTCCTCTGTTCACTCCTAACCCCCCAACTTTAAGGGGGACCTCCCGCAACAATGCAGGATATACTCATGATTGTTTTGTTAGGAATTTGACACTGCAAACTTTATTTCTTATTATAATATCTCACCTTTGCATGAAGCGTTCATTTAATCATTGGACTTTGTCTCTATACCAAAGTGTTGGCAGGTAGTTAAGAATGATCCAAAGTAGAAGGTTGTCATGTTGGAGGAGCTTGGTGCTTTCGAGTAGAATAAGACGGGGGGGCTCGCGTTGTTACTAACAAGGAGAAAAGCTGCGAGTTCAAATGTCTTCATAGTGAAGCAGACCTTAGAAGAAAAAATTGATCACTACAAAACATGATTGGTGGAAAAAAGATATAGTCAGATATATAACATCGACTATGATAAGACATTTGCACCAGTGGCGAAGATGAGCACAATCAGGACTCCATCTCTCTGGTTGTGAATGGTGGATGAAGGTTATACCAACTGTATATGAAGAATGTGTTTCTTCATGGGGATTTTCTTGAGAAGGCGTATATGGAGATAACCTCATTATTCGGTACAAAACAAATATTGGGCAAGGTATGTAGACTGAAGAAGTGACTACACAATTTGAAATAGCCTCCTCAAGCTTGGTTTGACAGGTTTAGGATAAAGTAATGATAATCATGGGCTATCAACAGATCAATGTTGACCACAGTGTTCGTTCGATGTGTATGTGGATGATATGATAGTCATTGATGATGATGAGAGAGAGATTGTGTTGTTAAAGACAAAATTGTGCAAAGAGTTTGAGATGAAGGACCTGAGACAGCTTAAATACTTCCTTGGGATTGATGAGGAGCAGAGGGAATTATCCTATCTCAAAGGAAGCATGTGCTAGATTTACTTACAGAGACAACCATGTTGGGATGCAATCTTGCAGCTTCACCAATTGATTAGAAGGGAAGTTGAGTGCAAAGGTAGAAGAGTCAGTTAATTGAGAGACGTATAAGAGGTTGGTAGACCATCTCATCTATTTGGGTCACACGCGTTCGAACATCTCATTTGCAATGAGTATGGTGAGTTGTTCTATGCATGCTCCTAGGAAGGGTCATATATCAGATTCTGAGGTACCTGAAAAGTGCGTCAAGGAAGGGGTTGATCTTCAAAAAGAATGGACATGTAAATATTGAGAGCTATTGTGATGCCGACTGAGCAAGCTATGCATATGACAGAAGACCCACCTAAGGATATTGTATGTTTGTAGGAGACAATTCGGTCTCTTGGAAGAGCAAGAAATGTTTTTTAGTAGTGAGGTCAACAGCAGATGCAGAGTACAGGGCCATGGCCTTAGGAGTTGCTGAGATGATGTGGCTAAGAGCCTTGTTGGTCAACCTCAAGGTGGATCAAGGAGTTGTGGTGTGGCAACAAGTTAGCAATCGACATTGCCAACAACCCAATGTAACACAATAGAACCAAACATGTGGAGATTGATATATTCTTCATCAAAGAAAAGTTGAATAACATGCTACTAAAGCTAAGTCATGTAACCACTGAAGAGCAAAGGACTGACTGCCTCGCTAAAGGACTTAGTTCATTAGATTTATTTAGATTATGTAACAAGATGGGCTTAGTTGATTCTTTTGTTCATCTCAAGGGGGAGTATTGNAGGAGTGTTGTTTACTGCTGATGAGAAAAAAAAAAAGAAAAGGGATTTTAGTTTTTTGGACATGTGTTATCTTACATAATGAAGAATGTTAACGACAAAAAGATGTGAANCAATCCTCCTTTAACAAGTGGATTTCAACTTAAGTTCACCACTAAGTCCTTTAGACCTAAGTAAATGTATTCAGTGTGTGTATTTATTTTGAAAAGATTTAAAACTTTAAGTGATCATTATCAAGATTATTTAAAAATCATTTTGATTATCAAACAANATTTATTTTTATTAAATCCCCCTGATGTCAGAGAACTCAAAAAACTAGGTTTAATAATTTTTAAAGTTATATTTTGATTTTTGAAGATTATTTAAGTGTTAAATTTGATGACGATCTTTAAAAATCAATTAAGAATATCAAATGATATCAAAATCCTTTGAAATTTTTATTGTGAGTTCACTGACTGATGAGCCACAATAGAGAACAAACATCAAGTGATTTTGATCTCTATGTACTCCAAATTAAATATTTTAAGTACATTAGGGTTTGCTCAAAACAGTGATATTTTGACTCTTAAAAATCATGAAATTATTTTCTAAGACTACTCTGGCCATAGGGAACTTACATGAATTTTTGCAAAATTTTCTAAGCCACATACAATTTTCTATAATTATTTGAGTTGAAAATGCATAAAAACTTATAAAATTAAGATCTCTGTTTAGAGATCTCTTATGTCTTTGGAAAAATGCTCAAATTGTGCACCTAGACAGAGGCTACAACATATAAAAGTTCTATCTAGAGATCTTCTATGTCTTTGAAAAAATGCTCAAATTGTGCATCTAGACAGAGGCTACAACATATAAAAATTTTTGGTCAAGATGATATCTCAACATGAATGGAGAATTGAAAAATCCCTAACACTAATTCATTTTTAAAAAATAATTTATTGAAAATAGTTTATGCATCAAATTAATGTGAAAATTATTCCACATGAATCTCCTCTGTTCACTGCAAATTCATGCATCAAATTAATGTGAAAATAATTCCACATGAATCTCCTCTGTTCACTGAGCATATTCATGCATCAAATTAATGTGAAAATTATTCCACATGAATCTCCTCTGTTCACTGAGCAACTAATATGAATGGAGAATTGAAAAAACCTCTAACCCTAATTTATTTTTTAAGAATAATTTATGCATCAAGTTAATGTGAAAATAACTCCATATCATTCTCCTCTGTTCACCGAGCAAGAGGGTATTTTTATTTTATTTTTATGAATTTTCTATGCAAAGATATGAATTTTTGAAGTTTAGGGGCTATTTTCTGAATTTATTAAATACCCCTATTTAATTATTCAAACCACGGGCTGACTGGAACATCAGATCCGTCGAACAACCACACGGCATGCTTCTACTCGACGCCGCCTTCTGAGTCAGCTGCCATGCGGCCCGCCATATCGTTCCAGAGGATCATCCCACTTGATCTCTGCCATCCATTCAATACAAGCGAGAATGGATGGCATCCGTTCATCGTCCCCGATGGCCTTAACCGAGAGCCGTTTAACTTAAAACCTTAATATCTCTCTCATTTCTTAATGGATTTTGATGATTTTTTTTAAATTGTTTGATCTTGAAGAGACGAACACATCTATATGGTAAACATACTATGATGATTTTTTTAAAATTGTTCGTCTTGAAGAGACGAACACATCTATATGGTAAACATACTATGAAAATCAAGCATTATAAATAAAGAGCTCGCGAAGGCTCGGGAGAGTGAGTGAGGTTATACCATTTCACCGAGAGGTTTGGCCTCAATCAGAGATTCCTCACACCTTCGTTGGGTCCGAAAGAGCTTAGGGATAAAGCCTTTGGCTCTGGTGTAAGGCCTATATATGATTTCGACCACAACCGATTTTGGGTGTTGGTTGAGAACTATGTGATAGAGGCTTTGTAGAAGGGGGATTTGATGGGGCTTTGGCTTCTTTCACTCTTGTGAAGGTGTAGAGTCAATTATGCTATTTCAAAGGGGGAATTGATGGGGGTTTGTCTTCTTTCTCTGTTGTGAAGGTGTAGGAGCTCTGTGGAAGGGGAATTTGATGGGGCTTTGGCTTCTTTCACTCTTGTGAAGGTGTAGAGTTATTTCAGAGGGGGAATTAATGGGGGTTTCGCTTCCTTCACTGTTGTGAAGGTGTCGAGCCAATTTGTTTGAAGTTTGGTGCTGTGTATGTTTGGATTGAAGTTTTTCTTGGTTTCGGGCATGTTTTAAACACCAAATGGTTTGGATTTGGCCATAAGTCCAAGAAGGTGCATATCACCAAATCTTGTGTTTGGACTAGGTTAGACACCCCAATTAAATATGGAATTTGGTGTAAGAGACCATGAGGAACAACTTTCATGAAGGGTGAAGGGTACAAGAAGGTGCATATGACAAAATCTTGTGTTTGGACTAGGTTAAACATGTCAATTGGCCCAAATTAACTATTGCATTTGGTGTAAGAGACCATGAGGAACAACTTTCATGAAGGGTGAAAGACATTTTGAGGTCATATTTGTTTGAACTAGGTTAGGCATGTCAATTGGCCTAATTAAATATGGAATTTGGTGTAAGAGACCATGAGGCAACTTTCATGATGGGTGAAAGTCATTTTGAGGTCAATTGGTTAATCAATTTGTTGGATTTTTTATTTTTGACCCATTTTAAGCATGCTGGGCTAAGTTTGGTTCAAACTTGGGCTAGTCATGGGCTAAGTCCAAATTGATTATTGTGTTTGGTGTAAAACATCATGATGAACAACTTTCATGAAGGATGTAAGTCATTTTGAAATCAATTTGGAAGTGAAATTTGTGGATTTTGATGAAATTTGGATTTAGACCCAAATTAGGCATACGGGGCTAATTTGGGTCAAACTTGAGCTAGCTTTGGACTAAGCTCAAATTGATTGTTGTGTTTGGTCACAAATGACCTCACAAAGGATTTTCAACAAAAATTAGATGTCAATTTGAGGNAACCATGTGGGGGCTCACGGTTTTGGGCTTTAGCTTGGGTTAAGGTGGATAGCCAAGGCTTGGACCATGGTTAAAGCTTATGATGATCAGTAAAAATGGCACCATAGAGTATGGACATGCTGGCAAGTACATTGATTTAACCTCTTTATTATCTCCTTAAAAGTTTTTCTTAAAATTTTACCCATGGGATAAATATCAAGTCTAACCATGGGTTAATGTTTGGCTTTAAACTCAACCCTAGAGTCTAAGGTGAGTCATGTTAAAGCTCATTTGACCATACCAAGCTCAATTGATTTGGATTTGACCTTAAGTCCAAGAAGATGCATATGGCCAAATCTTGTGTTTGGGCTAGGTTAGACATGCCAATTGGCCCAATTAAATATATCATTTGGTGTAGGAGACCATAAGGAACAACTTTCATGAAGGATGAAAGTCATTTTGAGGTCTCACTTTTTGTAGGAGATCATGAGGAACAACTTTCATGAAGGGTGAAAGTCATTTTGAGGTCAATTCTGGTGTAGGAGATCATGAGGAACAACTTTCATGAAGGGTGAAAGTCATTTTGAGGTCAATTGTTGGTGTAGGAGATCATGAGGAACAACTTTCATGAAGGATGAAAGTCATTTTGAGGTCAATTGATTAATACCAAATCTTGTGTTTGTGCTAGGTTAGGCATGCCAATTGGCCCAATTAAATATGGAATTTGGTTATAAGGAACAACTTTCATGGAGGATGAAAGTCATTTTGAGGTCAATTGGTTAATCAATTTGGTGGATTTTTGATTTTTGACCCATTTTAAGCAT